>VZRI01007679.1:0-13805 GCA_013397515.1 Upupa epops
TGGAAAAGCTGGCAGCCCATGGATTCAATGGGTGAACCCTTCAGTGGGTTAAAAACTGGCTGGATGACTGGGCACAGAGAGTGGTTGTGAATGGTGCCCCATCCAGTTGGTGTCCAGTGACCANTGGTTGTGAATGGTGCCCCATCCAGTTGGTGTCCAGTGACCAGTGGTGTCCCCTCGGGATCAGTGTTGGGCCCAGTTCTATTCAACATCTTTACTGATGACCTGGATGAGGAGATTGAATTTATTCTTAGTAGATTTGCAGATGACACCAGGTTGGGGGTAGTGTCGATCTGCTGGAGGATACGAGGATGCTGCAGAGAGATCTGGGCAGAGGCCAACAGCATGAGTTTTAACAAGGCCAAGTGCAGGGTCCTACATTTTGGCCACAATAACCCAGAGCAGAGATAGACACTGGGGGATGAGTAGCTGGAGAGGGGCCCAGCAGAGATGGACCTGGGAATAGTGTCGACAACCAACTAAATATGAGCCAGCAGTGTGCCCAGATGACACAAAAGGCCAATGGCATACTGGCTTGTATCAGGAATAGCGTGGCCAGCAGGACTAGGGACATTATTCTCCCTCTGTACTTGGCACTGGTGAGGCCTTACTTTGAGTACTGGGGGCAGTTCTAGGCTCCTCACTTCAAGAAAGATATTGAGGTACTGGAGCAGGTCCAGACGGTAGTGATGAGGCTGGTGAAGGAACTAGAGGGAAAGTATTATAAAGAGAGGCTGAAGGACCTGGGGTTGTTTAGCCTGGAAAAGGAGACTCAAGGGGGAATCTTATCACTTTCTGTAACTGCCTGAAGGGAAGGTATAGATAGGCAGGTGGGGGTTGGGCTCTTCTTCCAGGCTAGTGATAGGATGAGAGGGCATGGCCTGAAGCTGTGCCAGGGGAGGTTTAGGTTGGGTATTAGGAAGCACTTCCTCATGGAAAGGGTGGTTAGACATTGGAATGGACTGCCCAGGGAGGTGGTGGAGTCCCCATTCCTGGAGGTGTTTAAGAAAAGTTTAATCCTATTTAGCTCAATTTTGTGGATGTTCAAAAATTACTATTTGGTCTCACTGACAATTCAATATACATTAGATATGAGAAAGTACTTCACTTACATTCCCAAGGATTCACACTATTGTCACTATAGCAGACAGCAGACAAGGTAAAATCCTCTCATGTGCTTTACCCTATATTCAAATAACAGTTCATCATTCTCTGTCAGTTTGCATATCTCAATGACTATCTTCTCTTTTTTCTCCTCAAACTTTTACAGTATTGGACCCTTTTATTCCCTTTGTGAGGGTCCTAAACTGAGAGTTAAGAATTACTGGTACCAGCAACTAAACAGGCTCACAGAAGTCTCTACCCTCATCACAGGAAAATACAGGAACTTTTTTCCTTAATGTTATAAAGGTTTTTTATATTATAAATTGGTTTATTACAACCAAGCTCACGTCCCACATACCAATTAATATTCTGATTCTGAGGCTTACACTCACAGAAAAACCAGCACATCTGCACAGGATTGACACAGTCCACCTTGACACACTAGTGCCCTCATTTCACATCAAGCCTTCCTGTCTACCAGCTGTCACTGGACAAGTCAGCTCAATATTCTTCTTTACTTCAATGGATTTAATGAAAAATCCAGAATCAAAATCTTTGTTTAAGATTAGTTTCTATAACAATAAAACATGAACAAGAGTATGTGAAGAGAAGTAATAAAACTCACTGTCCAACAACAGAAATTTCCTTCTGCCAAAATACAACATAAGGTAACTTACGTTCATACAACTCCTACTACGAGGACAACTGAATTTGCAAACTTCCTCTCTGCCATCTGTATATTTAGGCAAGGCATTAATTCAATCAGACCACTGGAAAACCAAGTTACCCATAAGGAATTTAAGCATTATGAAGACAAATGCATTCTACATATTTCTTTCCAAAACACTAAGACAGATTAAGGATCTAATTTTCTGGACATTTCTGGCTTCCCACTCAGTTTGACACGTAAACTGACTGAGGTTAAAATAAACACAATATTTAGCTCAAAACATTACAGACCACACATGTGCTAAGGAGTTTAGTCTCAGATGCCAGAAAAGCTAGTTGCAGATATGGTTTTGGGAATCTGGAATATCTTAGACACATAGAGCTACAATGCTCTTACCTATCTGGAGAGGGTCTTTGACAGCCCTCACCCGGAACAGCTGCTCTCCTCGCTGAAACTCATCTGCACTGCCGTTCGCCAAACATGAGTACAATCTGCAAGAGAGACACATTACATGTCCAGTTCAGCCTGTTTTGAAAAAAAAGTCACATTGCTGTCCTCTTGCACTCTTTTTTCCACATACTTTTGCAAAGTCCATACTATTGTCTTTAAGATGAAGTACAGTCATGTATCTGTTAGAATTCAATCACAAAAATTAGTCTCTTCCAAACCAGGTTTATGTGTAGCCACTGGCATTTCTAGGAATTTCAACCTAAGGCTTTCAAATACAAATTCTTTCACAGTGGTGTTCCCCACAGTATCAGTGTTGGGGCCACTCCTGTTTATTATCTTGATCAATGACGTTGAGAAGGAAATACAGTGCATTCTCAGTAAGTTTGCAGAGAACATAAAATTGAGTAGAAATACTGATCTGCTTGAGGATAGGGAGATTCTGTGACCTGGGCAAGCGACAGACTGAGGTCAATGGTATAAGGTTCAACAAGGCCAAATGACAGGCTTGGGGAAGTATAGCTGGAAAGCTGCCTGGCAGAAGAGGAACTGGATATATTTACTGACAACCACCTAAATACAAGCCAGGATAGTATTCAGGTGGCCTAGAAGGTCAACAGCATCCTGGCTTGCATCAGACACAGTGTTGCCAGCAGGAGTAGAGAAGGTATTGTCCCTCCTGCACTTAGCCACACTGGAGGCTACACCTCAAACACTGGATTCAGTTTTGGGCTCCTCTCTACACTAAGAAGGTAGGGATTCGGGAGCTTGTCCATAGAAAGGCAACAAAGCTGGTAAAGGGTCTACAGCATAAGTGCTATGAGGAGTGTCTAAGCCAACTGAGGGTGTTTGGCCTAGAGAAAATGAGGCTGAAGGGAGACTTTATTGCTCTCTACAACTACCTGAAAGGAGGTTGTAGAGAGGTGGGTGTTGGTCTCTTCTCACAAATAACAAGTGGTAGAACAAAAGAAAATGGCCTCAAGCTGTGAGAGAAGAGGTTGGGGTTGGACATTAGGAAAAACTTCTTCACTGAAAAGTTGTCAAATACTGGAACAGGGTGGGCCAGGGAAGTAATTGAAACTCCATCCCTGGACATGTTTAAAAGTAATATAGATATGGAACTCAGGGACATAGTTTAGCAGTGGGCTTGGTCCAGTTACGGTAATAGTTGAACTTGATGATCTTAAAGGTCTTTTCCAACCTAAATGGCTCTAAGTCTGTGATTTTGTATACTGTATAATATCAATTTAATGTCTAATGTTAACATGCCACTGTACAAACTTCTTGTACTTCTAGATGAGTTACCTGCACACTCACATGACAGTACGATAATGAACACGTACAACCAACTGGCTTGCTCTATTCCAGACCCATCCTACCACCTCTCCCCCTGCAGTGTCATCTTACAAATTACATCAGCACTTTTGTCATTATGTCCCCCACTGGATACCAGAACATCTAAGAACTTTCAGGTTCATTCTTTAAAAAATAATACCACAACTTTGCACAAAATTCTGAATGCACTGATACTTAAGTAGGCTTCCTACAGTATAAAACCTTCAGATGTTACTCAAGCACAGAGGGATTTAATATGTTCTCATACAATTTATGTGGAAACATAAGAAATACAGTCATCTCTCTAACTGTATCCACCACTTGGTACCTCCTAAGCCCAGGTAAAGCTCTGACTAAAGCAACAAATTTGCAATGGAAAAAATACTGTGGAAGACTAACATAAGAACAAAACTCAACAAAATAGTTACTGTCAGACAAATTAAAGGGTGCATTTATTTTGCTATCACTTACACACAGAACTTGCACATGTACATGCTCTTCCTGAGACACAGGCAAGGCAGTTCACCCCAAACTAAAGCCCCATATCGTAACATATCCTACAACAGTCCATCTACATACTACAAAATGGACATGAAAACAGCAGAAGCAGGAAACGGACATCAAATGGAGAACTACTCTCCCCTAGTGAACAGAGCATCAGTGATTTATTACCTGATATCCTCCTCATTTTCTGGGAAACTCCAGAAGGCAATTCGAAGTTGTAGTTGTTCTGGCACTGGAGGGTAAACTTTCTCAACCACCTCAAATGGAATGTGAAATGCAACTTGTTTTGCAGACAGTTCCACCAATGGGATCACCAGCCCATCTAACAAGAACAAACAAAACACAATTAGCCATTCAGAGCCCAAAACTCATGAGCTAAAGAGATTAAAGAGCTCTTCCACTTCCTCTCTTATCTTACCAAGATGAAGGACCAATTCTGATATTTCAGGTACACATTCCTAGAAAAAACCAGCCTGTTGTTAGGAGAGCTACATAAGCCTGGTTGACATCTGTGATTCAAAGTTTTTCTCCTGACAGAATTGAAGCCATTTAGCAAGATTTAAGGTAACCAAACCTTTTTCATACCTTTCTGTTAGAATATAGCACCAATAATATGTGACTTCCAGATAATTATAGAGATGAACAGCTACAGTGTATGTGAGCAGGACAGCACTGGAAAGTTATTCGGGAACCTTAGTATTGACGACTTTTTTTGTAACATTCAATACGCAACTACTTACAATTTATATTTCAATTTGTATTTGTTGTTTTACTTCCTTCAACACCACCTGTAGTTTGAGAACTGCCTTTATATTTCAAGATCTTTACAGAAGCAACTAGGAATTAATGTGCTTGTGCAGCACTAAACTACACTGAGCTCATTTGGGTCTTATCTGAAGGCACCAAAAGCTTTATTCAAATATATTTAATCACTTCCTTTCTACCAAACTAACTTCACTTTTTAAGTGCAGACCAAGATTTCTTATCGCCAAGCTATGGGGGCCTTACGCTGCTTCTTTGTTCTGAGCTTTTTTACTCTCTATACATGATGCCAGCCTTGTCTTATCTGCAAGCACCTACCTCACTATTTTACTGAGATTACTGCCTGATCCATCACTACAGCAGCCTTGGTTCTCTCATCTTCAGAACCCTGTTGTCAAGAGCCTAATTAATTCTGTTTCAGGTATTAGATGTTGTGTATCTTCACCTCATTAACCAGCTTATGAAACACCACTGGAAGCCAGAATGTAAACCAATATGGCCCTTGGCCTTCCCTCCCCAGCAGCCTTCAGGCAATGTATCAAAAGAAAAGCCTCGATGTCAGTGAGTACTTTGTCACCCTCAGCCTAAAGTCACTCTCCAGTCCAAACAGTGGGGAAATAGCTAGGAAAAGAGAGGGCTTTGAAAGTGCATGCATGCAGCAAGGAGCCAACATCTTCCCTGAGACTCAACAGACAGGTCATATTGAAGGATTTCATAAATATGGAACAAAACTGCAGTTTTCAGATATCCAGATTTTGATTTTTTTAATTGCATTTAAACCAGATTCATTAGGCAGCATCCCCTTCTCACAGGGAAAGTCAATCTTTTCCTGTAGGGATTGCTTTTCCATCAAGAGGGACTTTCACTCTGTTACAGACAGATCCTCTGTTCTACAGTGCTATAATCCCATCCACAAATGTGAGAGCAGCAGTTTGCAAAATGGACAGCAATGGAAAAGGAGAGTATACCTTTCTCTGCAGCTAGCAAATAAACAAGGTTTAAGCAGAGAAGTAATCTCATTTCCACTTTTGACAACCAGAATGGGAATAGAGCTTTCAGCAAGTCACTAAAAAAATACTATTCTTAATTAGTCACCAAAAATAAATTACTGCTTTTAATTAGTATATCACAGTCAACTAGAACAGCTACCACTACAGTAGCATTAGATACCACTGTCCAAAGGTACAAAGGTCCAGACTGAGGCACTTTAATACTTGAATCAATGAGAGGTATTTCTTACAGTTTTAACTGTACTTTTTGTATAGAGGCACTTTTTCTAGGTCTCTCAATACGCAATTCTAGGCAAGAGTTAACACCTAAACAAACTCCACAAGTTATAAGACTGAAGAAGAGAGACTTCATTACTGAGTGAAATACCAGCACATCCTTCAAGAAGCTGCAAGCCTGCAGTCTGGATGCTAGTCCTCTTAAAAAGAATTTGGTGCTGGGCATGAAGGTTGGATGTGAAATGCTAAAGACAGACTGAGTTTACAAAGAAGCAGCAAGGCAAATGCATTCTCTTTATTATGCTATCAGTACGCCTTGCCCATGACTAGGACACACATATTATCAGTTACTACTTATCAATGTTATAAGTAAAGTCCTACTAGTAGTATGAGAAGCAGTATGAGCATTGCAATGCTCCTCCAATCTCTCCATTACATAGCAAGGATGTTCTTTCCAAGCTAAACTAAGAAAAATACTTTGACAACTGTTACTGAAATTACCTCTCCCAAAAAAACATTTCTAACAGCTTGGAAGACAACATGAGCCCTGTCCATCTGCTCCAGTGCATGTCCAGTGCCAGCTTGATTTTAACAGTTTTACACCATGATCTAAAGTAACAGCCTGGCTGGGCATGGAATTCATTAACTAATTCTGGATTAGCAGCACCGGGCAGAAGACAGGCAACCAATTAGCCAGCATGACCCACCATCACACCTGCACTGCACACAGCTCATTTTCAGAGTAAGGTGAAAGCTGCAGAACTTGGTGGGGGGAAAAAATTATCTAAAAAGCAGTCATCTTGTCTGTAAGAGAATGCTGAATTTTCTGTAAGGAAAAAGAAAGATGGAAAGAAATAATATCTGAAAAGTAGAAAAACAATTTTTCATTGACTCTTCAGGGGCAGGTGGATTCACAACAGCTGAGATTTACACAGTGCAAATACTAACATTAAGAAGATAAACTGCCCTAAGTTTCAATGGTCCAGTCCCCACTGCAGTCAAGGTAAGACTTCTCAGGAATGTGACTCAAGATCAGAGAATCTTTTCCCATTAAGCCTCCTGTAAAGCCAGATGGACAGTCTGACAGGTGCTTCAGTTGGACTCTGAACAGTAAACAAAGAGAGATCCATTAAAAAAGTTTACCTTTAGAAACACAAATCCAGGATTGGTGGATTCACACCTACTAGTATCAAAAGATTTTTATCAATAGAAAAGACAAAAGGTTCTATACTAAATATATTTCAAGCAAGATAAACTAAAGGGAAAGTCTGCTAACAAAGGAAAGGAAAAGGCATCACAGCTTCTCCTCAGAAAACAAAGGTAAGGACAGCAAGGAAAAGTACTCATTTAATATAAAAAAAATTATACAACACTGAAATCAAAGACATAATAAAAATTATAAATCTGCACGATAAATCCATCAAAGGCAGAAGATAATTTTAAATTGTGAACTAAAGCTAGCAAGAACCACTGCTGCTTCTTGGGAGGCAGACACAGTGACCTAAGCAGAACAAAGAAAACATTTGAAGTCTTCGAAGAACAAAGTCACAGGCAAGGCATAAGCATCCTCAAACAGTTCTGCAGGTTAAATGACTAGCAAAACCCAGGTCAGCAAGGGATTTTGAGAAGCCATCCAATCTATACCTCCTACCTAAGAAGTGGGATCATAGCGGTAGCATAGCTACACCATTCTGCATAAATGACACCTCATCTATTTACTGCCACATGCAAAATGACGCTTCGATAAAGACAATCCCACCTGGCTTTGCTACTGTTTTATGTGAATTAAAAATTTGATTTTTAGAGTCATTTTATAACAGCTAACACTTTAGCATAGATACAATTACTTGTGATGAAACAACAACAAAGAGGAAAAAGACAACCCCCAAAACTGCCAACACAAGCTGCAAACAGGCATTGTCACCAGTGGAAACAACTTCTGTGCCAGCAGGGCTTACTGACACCGGGACATGGGCATAGCTACATTGCTTAACCTTTCCTAATATAAAGTAGGCTGTAACAAGTCGAAGCCAACAACTACAAAACCAGATCATATTCAAGTGGAGCTGTTATTCCTTCAGTAAATAACTGAGTTTCCAAATAGAGAAGAAGCTGCTTGAATAATCATCAAAATAAGGTCTGTGAGAATACCAGAGTTATTAAACATAACTGAAAAAAATTAACTGATGTGCTTCTTATATCAAAATCTGAAGTGAGAACAACAGCAAAACCAACAGTAGTTTGGGATCTGTAAAGGAGTTTTGTGGGGATGTTATAAAAGTTGTTTTACAAACTTCATTCAAAAAATGGTAAATATTACCATTTTTACATTTTACATTACGGCTTTTTACATGATTTGTCATGTAGGAAGACAAATGTCACTTAATTTCAGTCAGAGACACATTCTATCTCTGGCAGCCCTTAAAAGCAGAAAGAGCTGAGAACTCTCAAGCATGGGCAAACCAAGGAAGCACTGCATTTAAACATAACACACAGAAATGCAAAGCACCTCAGTACTCACAAAGCTTTTTGTGGAATTCATCTGTGTGATTGTTTCACATGCTTTGACTCACTAAGAAGGTCAGAGAAGACAAAAACATAAGTATCAAACAATGGAGAAAGGATCGTACAAACACTGTGACTGATTGCTAATCAAGCCTTCTCAGGAAACATGTCTGGAGGAGTGTTCTCACTTGAGGGCTCCTTTGGTTTTGTCTGCTCTCAGTGTCATTGTATGGTCCATATACTCCTAACAAACAGGCAAGTGCAGCTAAACTGATCTAGAAAAACAGCAAGGACAGGGCACTGTAATGCACCAGGTATTTCAGATAAAGTTAGCCACAGGAAAAACTCTAAAAATAGAGCTTTCTCCACTAGGGTTCTATGATAAGATGTTAATTTCTCTACACAAGAATAATACACACACACATATATATGCTTGTTTATTTTATAACTGAAAACACAGCCCTAGAGAGAACTAAGTTATCAACAAACTAGTAAAATGCTCCAGAAAGCACATCAAGAGTCAGCCTGAATCACTAGCACTGAATAAAGCAAACAAAAAAAGAACTATCACGGTTACTTGGCTGTAATTTTTTCTGTCCATGTAAACCACCGGCTAATTTTGCACAATACCCTTCTTGCTGTTTGTAAATAATGCATCACTTACAGGAAGGAAAATCATCAAATAAATATGTTAGGGATTTTTTGTTCAACTTTGGAACAGGTCTCTTGTTTGCTCTTACTACCTGCTAGTAGCCCTGTGAGCTTGGTAACAGTATTAAATTCCTAATGGGACCTATGTTTTCAAGACGTTCTCATACCTGTTATTTCCTGAGCTGGAGTTACACAACTCTGCCTGGATCCCATAACCACTTGACAGCAGGGAAATTACACTAAGAATAATGTCACAGAGCAGCAAATGCAGAGATATATAAGACCATGATGAAAGCAGAAAAGAACTGGGGGAGGCCTACATCAGCCCTAAGCCACAGAATGACATTTTTATGTACAAAACATTTCAGAAGACGGATAAGCAACAGAACTTTTTCATTAGCATTTACTGGATAAGACTGATGAGAATCAGAGCAAAAAACCATTAAAAACACGAATCGCAGATGGGCAGATTGTGATCCAGAATTAGAAACCTCACACTTAACTGAGAATTATTACTACAAAAATTACGTTACAACTATGACAATAACATGTTAAGGACTAGATTTTTATTCCAATACAAGGAGGTTTTTTTACCACAGAAGAGTATGTACCCAAAGTATCTTGTCAAAGTGTCTTGTCAAAAGTCATAGGAGAGTAAAATTTCAGCTCTATTTCATTCCTGAAAATTGCTAAACACTACACCACAAACAGCTCATACATGTAAGTTAAAATATTTAATGATTCAAAGTACCTTTTTGTTGCTGTATTTATATTTCCCTTCAAAACAATAGGTGTATATTATTTGGCTAACCATTACCTCTGCCTCTAAGATTAAGGTGTTTTAGGAAGCAATAATTAATTTATTCTATTAGACATACATCACAATATAAAATTGAAAAATCTTTTTATTTGTATACAAGTCCTGTAGATTTGCAGAATACAATATTAAATGATATTGCGGATTTGAAGTGGATGAGTGGGTTTTGGGTTTTTTTTCAAGTGTCAGTAATTCTAAAACTGTTAAAGTTGAAGTTCCCTTCTAGTCATGTGAATTATTAAAAAAATCCAGTAGTTGTTTGACATATACACTCTGCAAGTGTACAGAGCTAAAAAAGCCATATAACCCAAAAACCCTGCTGACTTAACTTTGCTAACCATCATGTCAACATCAAGCAGAGACACTGCATCCCAAAAGAACTTTTTTAAAAAAGCAGAACAGAGGACAGCTTCTCTGTGCTCAGCTCAGCTCTTGCTGTTCCAAATTAAATACTATTTTATATTGTTATTTTTTAAGTTACATGTTTAAATCATAAAGTGTTCCAGTATTATGGCAACTCCTAGTGAAACTTCTACAAGATTCTGTAAGGCATAAAAAAGTCCTACAAATAAAAGGCGGTGAGGCTTTATCATGCTAAGCAGTAACTGATCAGAGAATAAAAACTTAGAAGATGCATGATGTACGTCTAAGGTCCAAGAGTTCTCACCCACTAAGAGTTTAAATCAGTAAGAGTATGACCCAGATCCCACAGCCATGTTTCACAGTATCACAGTAATGATGAGGCTGGAAAAGACCTTAAAGATCATCCAGTCCAACCTAAAACCAACCAAGTAAACCTGAACATCTGACATCTAGATCATTTCAACTTTCCCTACAGTAATACATGAATTTCCTGTTAGAAAAACACCTTCTATCAGTAACAAGAATTGCTACTGCTCTGTAAAGTGGTCACGAGCTAACTTTAGAAAGGCTTTCTTTCAGAGATTCTGGCTCCCAGTGCCCCTAAACCAATGGTGAAACATGCAAGCAGACACCAATGAATGGTGGATTCTTGTGTCAGCCTACACAGCACATAGCTAATGCACACAGCAGTACTTTCCCTTAATTTCTAGATATTCAAGTAGAACTTGTTCATTTTTTCTTCCTGTGCTCTCTCCAAATGAGACTTCTCCCCAGAGAATCCTACCTCCCAGCCCAGTGCCACATTGGATGAGAACCCAAGACTTACAGAGAATGAGTGTGATGTCTTCTGACTGCTGGACCAGGTACCTCATATCATCACCCTGATAGACAACCCAAATACGACACCGTTCGGAAACTTTGTGAACGTTCTTCCACCCCACAAAATATCCATTTCTGCCATAACCCCGGAGCAAGAACAGCCAGCAAGAATACTGTTTGTCTTGTCACAGCCCAAACAGTAGGAAGAAATTATCATTTAATCAAATAACACAGTACTGATCTTGCCAGAGGAAATCCAGGGTGCTTAGTACTGCTGAGCAGCCCTGCTGCAGAAGAAAAGGGCTGATGTGTCCTGCTACAAGAATATTTAGAAAATGACAAGAGAAACAGCTCCTCATGGCAATAGGCTTCTTCTGAAGATGGAGGCAAACTTCTCAATAGCTGGAACCTCCCTGGAGCAGCTGCTTGCTTCTACCCCTCACAATTTCATGTGTGATTTTCTGTGTCAGCAAGAACCACTTTGGAGGCAAAACATCTGAGGGAGTCCTCTCTTCAGAGCAGCATGAGATGTTAATAAGACAAATTACTACCCCTGTCACGTTAATCCTCCTTTCAAAACCAGTAAACATTACTAAAGCATTTCAATACACCCTGGTAAATTTTAATTGCCAAGCAGATAACCTGCTGTGTAATCATCCCTCAAAGGTCCCCTTGGTAGACAGAAGAGTGCACATCTGAAAACCTTCTACGCACTCTGAAAGTCACCCAGCTGAGAACAAATTTCCGTTCTTTCCTTACATTCCTTATGTCTTCAAAGCATCAGAGCTGCAGCCCTCTTACTATATTAGAAACCAGGTGTCTAGAGAATGAACAATGGATCAACTCTTGAGATCTTCAGGCAAAGGTAGAAAGCTACATTTTCCATCTAGTAAACATAAAAATACTTGATGGGGAAAGGGAGGTTTCATGTCTCCAGGACAAACACCAGCACATTCCCCCATTACTGAACTGAAATCCCTAAGATCCTAGTCACCTAAGTTCTGCTTCATGATTCACGCATGGTTGTTGCAAACATAAAACATCTGACTTGAGCAAAAGTCAGAACCTCTCCAAACAGAAGTCAAATTCAGGTCACAAAGGTATATTTTCTGTTTAACTCTTCTGCTTCTCCTGTGCAATACCTGGGAAAATCTTCTGCACAGGGCTGTGCTGATGAAACCAGAATATTCAATATTATGATGGTACCTCATGCCAGATGAGATCTATTTGTCTCTTCATAGATTCTGCATCTTAAGAGCAATGTGTCAGTAAGCCCTTTTCTCAACTCCCAGTCACTTTAACATGACTGAGATCCCAAAACTGTAACACCAGGCAATGCAGCATCCACAGCTTGACAACTTCCCTTGGAAATTCAGATAAGAAAATACTTAATTCAAACACCCTTCCTTTTCCTTCCGTAAAAAAAAAATAAATTACTTACAAAAAAAGCACAGCCTGGGCAAGCAATCAACAGCTGTTAGAAATTCTAAAATGAACTGCAGATTTCTATAAAGCAAGGCAGACGGTACCATAAAACACCGCATTCATTCCAGGGCTGGCCAAGGTTTCAGATCAGCCTCAGGCAAGTGATTTCCCCTGCACTGTTATGCTCTCAGCCCATGAAGGAAGCACTCTGCATAACCAGGATTGTGCATTCAGAGCACAGACATCAAACATTTCCTGAAAGCAAGGTGCTTTCAGTACTAAGTTATTCCCACTTCTTTGAGATTCATCTGAGAGAGCTGGCAGAAGAACTGGGTAAGCTGCTCTCCACCATTTATCACCAGTCCTGGTTAACTGGGGAGGTCCCAGATGACTGGAGAGTGGCCAGTGTCACACCCATTCACAATAACGGCCAGAAGGAGGATCCAGGGAACTATAGCTCTGTCAGCCTAGTTTAAGTGCCTGGTTATGGTTATGGAGCAGATTATCCTGAGTGCCATCAAGTGGCATTATGTAAAAGGCAACTAGGGCAATCAGGCTCAGCCAACATGGGTGTAGGGAAGGAAGGTCCTTTCTGACTAATCTGATCTCCTTCTATGACTGGGTGACCCACCCAGCGGATATGGGAAAGGCTGTGGAGGTGTGCTACCTAGACGTCAGCAAAGCCTTCACCAGTCTCCCACAGCATCCTCCTGGTTTGGACAGGTGCACCCTTCACTGGATTAAAACCCGGCTGGATGAGCAGGCACAGAGAGTGGTGGTGAATGGTACTGCACCTGGTAGGCAGGCAGTGACCAGCAACGTCCCCCAAGAATCAGTGCTGGACCCAGTTCTATTCAACATCTTTACTGACAACCTGGATGAGGGGATTGAGTCTACCCAGAGCAAATGCACATGAATCCAAGTCAGGGGGTAATGTCGATCTGCTGGAGGAGAGGAAGACGCTGGAGAGGGACCTGGACAGGCTGAGTCAATGGGCTGCGGCCAACAGTGTGAGATTCAACAAGATGTAGTGCAGAGACTTACATTTTGGTCATAATAACCCCACACAGTGCTACATACTGGGGCATGAGTGGCTGGAGAGTGTTCTAGTAGAGAGGGACCAGGAAGTACTGGCTGACAACCAGCTGAACAAGAGCCAGCAGTGTGCCCAGGTGGC
>VZRI01007679.1:18263-29766 GCA_013397515.1 Upupa epops
GTCAGCTTGAACATAGGAGGTTCCACGTAAATATGAGAAGAAACTTCCTCATGGTGAGGGTGTCAGAGCACTGGATCAGGCTGCCCAAGGACACTGTGAAGTCTCCTTATCTGGAGACATTTAAAACCCGCCTGGACATGTTCCTGTGCGACTTGATTTAGGTGATCCTGCTCTGGCAGGGGGATTGGAGTAGACGATCTTTCAAGGCCCCTTTCAATCCCTAATGTTCTGTGATTCTGTGACCAAGGTGTTCCAGTAGACCTGGATTTGGAACAATAAGGGTGAGCTGTTTTCAGCTCAGTGGGCTCATAACACTTGGGGACACCCAGGTAGAGATGTTACCCATAGATGGACTAGATCTATCAATGGATGTAATTTCTCAGGTTATCCACGACTGTAAAACCTGTGTTGCTACCAAGCAGGCAAAGAGGTTGAAACCTCAGTGGTACAGGGGTCAACAGACATATGTGGGGAGGCTTGGCAAATAGACTTCAACACACCTGCCAAAACTCACCAACCTAAGTGTTGTGTGATAACAATGGTAGAATCAAGCACTGGACAGTTGGACATATACCATGTCTCATGCCATGGCCCATAATACCATTCTGGTTCTTGAAAGGCAAATACTGTGGTATTATGGGAGCTCAGAAAGAACTGAATCAGACAACAGTACTCATTTAAAAACCAACCTAGCAGCTAACTGGGCCAAAAAGCACAGTATGGAGTGGATTTATCATATCCCTTCTCATGTCCCAGCTTCTAAACAAATTGAAAGGTGTAACAGCTTGCTAAAATCCACCCTGAAAGCACTGGGTTTGGGAACTTTCAAGAATTGGGATAAGCATTTGGCAGAAGCCCCCTGGCTAGTTAGCACATGGGGATCAATCAGTCAAGCTGGACCTGCTCACTTAGAACTTTTACATATAGTTAAAGGGGATGCAGTTCCTGTTGTGTGTGAAAAAAACCTGCTAGGGAAATCTGTGTGGATTTTCATACCTCAGACCAGAGAAAACTCATTTGTGGAGTCAGGGGCAAGAACAACCAGAGGTACCAATACAGGTTGGGGACTGACCTGTTGGACAGCAGTGTAGGAGAAAGGGACCTGGGGGTCCTAGTGGACAGCAGGATGACTGTGAGCCAGCAATGTGCTCTTGTGGCCAAGAGAACCAACAGCATCCTGGAGGGGATCAGAAGAGGGGTGGTTAGCAGATTGGGAGAGGCTTTTCTCCCCATCTATTCTGCACTAGTGAGACCACATCTGGAGTACTGTGTCCAGTTCTGGGCCCCTCAATTCAAGAAGGAGACAGAACTGCTGCAGGGTGTCCAGCATACAGCTACGAAGATGATGAAGGAAGTAGAACACTTCCCTTATGAGGAAAGGCTGAGGGAGCTGAGTCTCTTTAGCTTGGAGAAGAGGAGGCTGAGGGGTGACCTCATTAACGTCTATAANGTGCAACTTGGTCTACGTGGTCCTGCTGTGGTAGAAGGATTGGACTAGATGATCTTTCCAGGTCCCTTCCAATCCCCAATGATTCTGTGGTCTCTCAGAAGGTCCTCGACACACTAGGTGGATCATGCAAAAAGTTATCAACATTCAATGCATACCTCAGAGAAATCCAATATTGGCCAAATAATTGCCAGTCTCATTAGCAGTGCTACAGACTGCTTACAGACACAGATCATTAGGGGTTGAAAGGGACCTCTAGAGGTCATTGAGTCTAACTGCTCTGCTTGAACAGGGCCATAGACTCTAAGACAGGCCTTGAAAGTCTCCAGAGAAGGAGATTCCACAATCTCCCTGGACAGCCTGTTCCAGTGCTCTGTAACCTCTGCAGTAAGGAAGTTGTTCCTCATGTTGAGGTGGAACCTCCTGTGCTTTAACTTACTTACATTGCCCCTTGTCCTGTCACAGGACGCAAGCAAAAAGATATTGTCTCTTTCTTCTTGACACCTAGCCCAGGTGTCAAGATGTTGCACAAGATGTCAACATTTTGCTGAGAAGGTCATCTATGGTTCTCTGAGTAATCAGGCTCTAGCATTCCCTTGTAGCTACTTGTATAGAGTGATTAAATCCCCTTGTAGTGCTCTCCTCTCCAGACTAAAAAGCCCCAGGTTTCTCAGGCTTTCTTCATAAGGCCAGTGGTCCGGATCCTTGATCATCCTCATGGCCCTCCACTGGACTCTCTCAATTAGGTCTCTTGATTAGATCTCCAGTCCCACTTGAACTGGGGAGGCTAGAACTGGATGCAATGCATCAGGTGTGGTCTCACCAAGGCAGAGTAGAGGGCAAGGAGAACCTCCCTTGATTTAACGGACACACTCTTCTTAACACAGCCCAGGATACCACTGGCATTCTTGGACACGAGCACATTGCTGCTGCATGTTGTCCACTAGGACTCCAAAAATCCCTTTCCACCAAGACACATTCTAGCACACTGCCTCCCAATCTGTACTGCATCTCATTACTCCTTCCCAGGTGAAGGACTCTGTACTTGCTCTTGTTGAACCTCATTAGGTTCCTCTTTGTCCAACTCTTCAGTCTGTCCAAATCTTCCTGAATGGGCACAGAGCCTTCAGGTGTATTGGCCAAATCTCCCAGTTTAGTATCATCAGCAAACTTGCTGAGAAGACATTCTATCCTGTCATCGAGGTCAACCATCCTATTCACACTCTATATAGCTCTTCAAAAAGCTATATATTCATGCTATGTTTCTTGTATATATGTTTATTATTAATGTTAATTTATAACTATAGATAGTTATAGGTTATGGAAAGTTACATAGCGGAGAAGTGTCACAGTGTAATCCTTAATCTTCCAGGTGGGATACAAACCAGGGACCTTCTGTATATTAACTCAGACACCAGATAATTAAGAGTAGATGGTGCCTATCCCTGGTTTTATAACCAGCAAAAGAGAAGTTTTCAGATCACTGATGTGTATTTCTGTTTGCTCAAAGATACATTGGGGAAGGAGACAGGGCTTTTTGCTTGTTTAAAAGATTACCATATGATCACTGCCATTCCTTTGTAGCTTGTTTAATTCCTTATTTATGGTTTTATATTCCTTATTCTTACCATTTAACTCACTGCCTTACCTTTCCTCCAGATACAACTAGAAATTGTATTACTCAGCAATCACAGACTATCAGGAATTTTCTCCTGACAAGAAAGCTCTCTACTAATCACCGGCTAACATTAACATCTGCATATTTACCTTCAATTCTATCTGAGCTTAAAGACATGCAAGGACACTTCTGTAAACAGTGGTGGCTAATAGAGTAACAACTTCTTAAAAAAATCTAAACATTATAGCCAAGCAAATGTTATTGAAACTAGGCTAAACAAAAAATAAAACTGATGAGTACTTAAACAATTTCTAACCTTCTACCAAATTTTTTTAGTAACTGAAATGTGATTTTGCGTTTAAAACTGAACCTCACTACAGTTATTACACAGATGCTACAAAACCATTGGAGCATGTACTTCTTCAGACAATAAAAAACAGGCCTGGCCACCCGTCACTTAGTAGAGTTTTACCTCCACAATTCATAAGCAGAATACTGTTTAGTTTAGGTATATCATTTTCAAAACCAGCAACTCCTAGGTTCAATCAGTTCACTTCTTTTCTCACTGAAGCCACAAGAAATACAGGCTATACAAAAGGTGTCGTTTTTCTGCAAACAGGTTACACTATGGCTTTGGTGCTGATCCTCAAATGAACTGCAACTCCAGAGTTGATTTCTCTATTGAATCATGTTTAACTGATGGCTCTTGAGACATACAAATCATGCCTCTATATTAGGACTAGAAGCAATGGCAAACCAGAGCAAAGGGAATGCAGAACTGACAACCCAGCACATTTTAAGAAGCCAGGAGGACACCTCCACCTACTGAATAAGTCTTCCTGAAACCTGCATCCACTTTACAAACTCAGCAATTCAGAAAAATATCTCTAGTGGTCAAGTGAAGCCAAAGATTCACCGATGTTGTAGGACTGTAATGTTTTAGCTCATGGATTGCTTATTCATCTGTTCAGAAAATGATTCACACAGTAAAAGCTGTTAAGCAGGAAGAGATTAAGGCAGAAATTCTATAAAACTTATTTCAGTGGAAATACCTGAAAAGTTATTTGTACATGCCCTTCAATAGTCTCACAAATATGCACTTGGAAGCAGCTTTCAGAGAAAAAGCAGAAAGTTATTTCTGTCATCACTGACAAAAAAAAATACACAGCAGACATAGAAACCAGATTTGTCACGGATCACCAGGGAAAAAACACACCCATTATGTGTATTGATAAATCTGAAGAGTCAGTAGCACTCCTCACCACATGGGATGGTATGCAAAACCAGCAATGCAGAATACTGGAACTAAAACCAGAAACAAAAGAATATAAAGATATGCAGAAAGGAATGTGCAAGGGGAAAAAACACTATCTGCTCCCTGTAAAACCATAACAAGGACATTAGCAAAAAAGAAGACCCAGAAAATGCAGGTTTATAAGTTAAATAATCTTCCTAGAAATAAGATGCATCTTGAGAGTAACTAAACTCTAATTTTAAATCTTTCAGGGTTTTCACCAGGGCAGGAATTACATCTACTCATTTCATCATCTATCAGAAAAAACAAAAAACAAACACCCCAAAAACAAAACCTGGTCTCCTTTGCTCCTAGCCTTTATCAACAACACTCCACAACCTGCAGGGAATTTTTTGTCCAGTTTCATTTCTTACTGCTTCGCTGATGAACGAGTCTCAGTACACTCAGGGGACACAGCTCAAAACACAAGACTCTGTGGTGGCTGCAAGATACAGAAAAATATTCTTCTGCCTGCTCTTCCTGCTTAAAGCAACAGATCGCACAAATAATAATAATAAATATTAATATAATAAATAAAATTTAACAAATAAACCAACTTGCACTCAAAAAAGTGACATGAGCAGTACTTATCAGCATAAAAAAACCCCAACTTTTAAGCATGAAAAGAAAAAGCTGTTTTAACTTGTGCTATTCAGAGTAAAAGTCTCATCAAAACACATTTGTGTCTTGCACTAGAATTACATTTGCCCAGATAACCACACACTTCAAACCTGAAGCACAGTCTAAAAGAAATCCTGAGATGTTTTGTCTTCACTTTGTTGTGACATCAGGAATGATCTAGTTACGTACAGGTTAAAAATAATGGATAAAAACAAAACCCATTTCAGCAAAGAACACCACATTAAAGAAAAAAAAAAGAGAGAGAGAGAAAAGGATAGGAAACAAAAGGAGAGCTCAATACAGAATCTAGGATCAAAACTTATCCTTGCTTCCCCAGAGGTAAATGTGCCACACAGAACAACTCCTGTAGCTTCAGTCAGCCTGAAATGCAAACAGAGCATCTGTGATCTCTGGTCATTCAACAACAGAGATCTCAAGGCGAAAAATTATAAACAAACACAAAAATAAAAATCCATGGAAGCCAGGAGAAAGATGAGATAGGAGAAAATGAGGCATTTCTCAGTAGAAAGACAAAACATTAAAATAGAGAAAGGAATGTGCAAGACTTCTTATGAGGGGGACAGAAGTATATGTAAAGGAAAAGGCCAGAGGACCACATGAGAGTTACAGTTGGAATCATTTAACATCTCAGTGGTAAAGCACTTTTCCTCATGCCTTCTTTACACAGTTTCTCCAGTACCCATTTCTGAAGAAAGCAGTACACACATTCCATCATTTCGGAAAGACATAATGCAAATGTGTGAGAGTCATTCAGCTTGTCATCTTTCCAAGAGACAGAGGTACTACCACTTTGTGAAAACACCTTTTCGTTTAGGAGAAACTTCTAGGCAGCTTCTGAAATCTGTATCTCTGTTCCAAAGCAGTGCATTTAATTATGCCAGTAAGTCTTGCTAACTGACTGCCTCTAGAGATTCTCTGTGGTGTCTTCACCTCTAACATATCAAGGTCCCATTTACACCTTGTTTTACAACCTAGTAAGACCATTCCTCAACAGGAACTTTTGTTTCTATGATACAGATAGTCAATATCACCAGCCACTATGAACAGAATACAAAAGCAAGTGAAAATCATTTACCAAAGTGAGCAAATGTAGAGACACCCGTTTTCTACTAGTAGCTTAGCCTTCACTTTCACATTACCTTTACTCTTTCAACATCTGATCTCTGCCTTTTTCATAAGCACATGTGCTAACTTCTCACTAGCATTTAAGTTTTTAAAATTCTGCTGCTTCCACAAAGAAACTCCTTAGGGAGCCAAACAATAGTTACTGTTTTTTACGCTATTGATGAACTTTAAGATAGCATAACAGATGTATTTGGGCTAAAATAAATTTGCTGTATATTGTACTACACTAAAAACAACAAAACAAACAAGATGTATTATACCTGCAGCTCCCAGAAGTGTGAGTTGATTACAGAATCCACCTCTCTAATATCAGAGGCACACAAAAGGTAGAAAAGAAAAAAAGCAGTTGTAATTGTCTAACACACAGTAGTAGAACAAAACAAACCAGCAGTGAACCATAGTCTCCTCACTTCCAGTTTCAGGAGGCTCAAGGAGTGGACACATTTTGGATCACACCAACATTCTTCTCAGAAAAACCCTAACCAATCAATTCTGAATAGCTCAGTATGAATTTGAAAGAGACTAGTTGTTTCTCCTGTGACTTTCTGCAAGAACAAGGGTTAATCCTAATTTATCAGTTACAGGCAACACTGAGGAAGAATCATAGAATCATTAAGGTTGGAGTGTCGTTCTTTAAACCATTTATTCTTTAGCTATATAAATTAATGAAAAGTCAAGTCACTGTCATTTTACCAGTACTGCTCAGACACGCTCAGACTTTGATCAGGTTGTCTCTCTAAATTGAGCATATTCTCACCTTAAGCTCTGTCTTTTCCCTACCAGTGATTCCCTCTCTACAACTTGTATTTCTCAGGCACCATGCTCAGAACTTAATGTGGGTACTCCTAACAGTTCGGAAGGACATCAGTTGTCTGGGGCTGGATAATGAGAACATTTTCTAGGATATCACTGCCTGCATCAATTCTTGGTTAAATCTGAGGAGGTCTGGCAATACAGTATAAAATGGTTCAAATCCACAGTAAAGGAAAGAAGAAAAATACCCCAGGCTTTCTCACTAGCTGCCTATTGAAAAGTTTTAACACAATTCACAGCTTAACACAATTCAAGCATACTTGTAGCAAAAGCTGGAGTGAATGTGTAAATACAAACTCTGCAAAAAAGTTGTGAACAAGTTATTTAGCAATCCCACAGTATTTATCACAACTTCTTAAGCGTTTGGTAAACATTTCTGCTTCAGAAACTGTGCAAGAGAAAGGACTAAGGGTCAGAAAGAACTTAGAAGCTTTCAAGAAGAAACAAAGCCACAGTGGATTTGGAAAAAAAAAACAAGCCTTCTTGAACACTTAGTCCTGAGACCTGTCACAAAAATCATTATGTGAAGATAACTGATAACACAACATTTGCAGAAACACTAAGCTGGCTTCAGTTATCAATGAAGAAGACAACTAAAAAGTGAGATGGGAAATAAGAATGACTCTCATAACTGTTTCTGGGAAACAAAAGACCATTCAAAAAAGTGACAAAATGGCATTTTCTGGTAGGAAGGTATCTGGTGGAAAGGGCTTTGATACAAAAGAAAGTGATCTTACACACAAACAAAAAAAATCCCAAACTAAAACACCAAAAGCCACAATCCAACTTGCGAAACCAGATGGTTCTGAATATACTGCAAGGATATTGTTCATCAAAACACCCATTCACCTTAACTTCAGAGCTGAATCCTCTACCTGTCTAGTACACCAGAAAGCTTCACCATGATTACCATGATGTATACAGGCAAGGGCTAAAGATCAGTTACAAGCATTACCTCATTCCAAATGAAACAAACTAGCAAGCAAGACAGCCTGATGTGAGAACAAGTCACTGCTACAATTCAAAAACATTGACATGCTTCACTGAAGTTTCCCCCAGGGATTTCAGTACAGGTGAATCAGCAGAGATTCAGAGCAGTTTCAAAACCTAAAGGCACCCATAAAGTGGATGCAGTGCACTCCTCCTTCATGCCAGCAATTCTACTTTTAAAGAGAAAACCCTTTCAATACAGGATTTCGAAGTGATAATTAAAACCATGATTAAGTGATTTCAAGTGATTGAAAACCATGCAGTTACACGTTTGTTTTTTGAACTACCTACCTAATATACCAAATTTTATCAAGAATTCCTTCCAAGGATCATATTAGAGAAATTTGGAAATTCTTCTCCATCTTCCATCATCTTTCTAGCAAGCTGACAGGGTGACTGTCAAACAAACAAGTGAATAACTCAACTTACGGGTGAGGCAATAAGTGGCATGTGTGCAGGTAGTTTAAGAGGATTCCCTAGCCACCAGTAATTCCATCAGGAGGACTCTCTGAACTGAATGGCTAAGAACTGGAGGCTCACTCACAAGGACAAACACAAAACAACTGGAAAAGCTAAAAATCCTTTCTATTATATAACTTGGCTGGCTGATTCCAAATCAAAACATAGGCTGAGCTCCAATCTGAAGGAAAAGGCTAACAGAATATAGCTCCTCCTGTTTTCCCATAGTATTTAACCAAAAAACTCAGAGCCTAACCTCATTTTTTGTTTGCAAGGGCAATTACATCATAGGCCACTGCAAAAAGGTGAACTATGGAAATGAAAACACACCAAATGGTCCAATTTTAAAAGGCTCACTGCAACTGACAACCTCAGGATCTGGCTAATTCACAATACAAACTGTCTTCTCTTACTAGAAAATCACTGTCAGTAAGAGTTGCCAAAGATAATTAAACTGGTACAGGAGTTCAAATCCAAGGAGATCCCTGATGCTGACAGATCCCTCATCAGGCCAGACTCACTGGCAACACACTGTATAAGGTATCCGCAAACGTGCAGTGTTAGTAGTATCACATGTGGCTTCATCAAGTGGACAAATAATTTAGGCAGTAAATCCATGTTCACATACTTCTCAAAATAACTCTGACCAGAGCCCAGGAACTGCCAGCAAAGGCCTTAATGCAGGCCTTGGTATCCTTTCAGAATGTCTCTCTTGAGTCAAAGTAAAACCTTCACATAAAGGAATTAAGTCTTACTACAAACAAAATCTAAAACACATGAACCAAGTACAAGCAATACAACCCTTGGCTATGCAAGCTTGTGGAAAGTGGAACAGCAACATCTCAACATGGTGTAAGTAATTACAATTGCCACAACAATAATGCTAGCCATTGTGTTACTCATGTCAGAAAAGAGACTGAGGACTTCCAAGTATGTACAGTCTACTGAAGTAATTTTCATAACAAGTGGATGACAGTAGAGACAGCAACTGCTGCTCACTTTCAATTCAGTCGAGAGAACTAAAGGAACTAGGCCAAGACCCAGAAAAACTCAATCATACAGCAAACCAGTGGAAAACAGCTGGCCAAAAGCATCTCAAAGTTAAACAAAAATTATCACCTTTTCAAACATCAGACTGACTTGTACAAACCAGTTTCACACACCTCTGACAAATCAGAGACATCTTTATTTCCACAGCAGCATGTTTTCAAAACTTTGTCATCTTTCCAGCAACACACGCAAGCAGAATAAAGCAAAACATGAAGTTTACATGCTTTGCCTGGTGTCCAATGCTTTTGAAAAACACAAAGGCAACACTGTTCCTTTTCTTTACACCAGAATAAAGTTCCATACTAAACCTGATGTGTACTGGCAGCATGACCCAAGAGGGCTATAGAACTCAGACATTTACTCAGCGTTTCTTTCTCATTTGCAGTTGGATTTTTTTAAAAAGTTCTCACCCTACCCACAACTGTAATCCTGAGCAGTCAGAAGACACAGGCAGTTACACACCTGGGACTGGGGACAGTACTCAAATTTATTAAAAAAATTATCGCTTTGGCCTACAGTTAACGCAAAGTCCTAGCCCAACAACAAGTGAACAGTTAACCACATCATAATACTGACAGATTACAGCACAATTCAGTATCAGTTACACTCTCTGTAAGGACAACATTCAGAAGAGAATGAAGTTCTGCAGTTCTAGATAGGGAAGTATTAACGAGGCAGGTGATGGTCACCAAGGTCAGCAATAACAGGAAAAGTACTGATACTGGATTGAAAGAAAAGAAAGGAGATAAAAGGAAGATTAGAAAGGGCTTGTGCAATTTCTATTAATTATGTGTTTGGCTCTGCGTGATATAAACACACCAGAATTTAGGGCCAAGATGCATCGGAATAAAATACAAAGTACACTTCACTTAAAAAAAAACAACCAAGGAAAGACTTAACAGCTATACGATAATTTTAAACATTTTTAATTGCTAATGTTATCTACTTTCCTGTCTGCTACTATAAATAAATTTGTATCACAAGAAAGGAACCTATAACAACCCTCAAAGCAGACCTGCTCTAGTTTGCTGAGTTCTTTGTGCCAGTCTTAAGAACCTCTTGCTCTACTACTACAAAAGAAAGTTTGCTAATTTACTACAAAATAGTGAAATGCAAACAAGCAGACCAGGAAAAGAGTGTTGTATACAATAAGGGCTTGCATGCCTCTACATGAATAGTTTTATAGCAGTTACACAAAGGTTTCAGAGGCATTTGTATCTTAACCAAAGCAAGAGGGGGCCTATGTATTTCCAGTTATTCCCAGACTAATGCATAATTTGCTTATAGGAAACTGTTTTCAGATTTCCAAGAATAAGCCCACAAAACCTATGCTGCAAAGCAGCAGTACAATGCTGCAGAGCACATGCAGCTGAAAAAACTCAAGCAAAAGACAGTTTTGTCATAAGATCCTCAGTAAGTTTTATATTTCACTCCTTGGTCAAAAATTTTCTTGACAAGAATTCTACATGTGACTTCCTTTTTGCAGCTGTGGCATTCCTTGTATCGATCTCCTCACCCATCAACCCCCCTTGCCCCACAACTTCCAGAGGCCCAAAAAAACCCCAATGAAACTGGGGACACCTCACCTTTCATTTTGACAGTGGGAGAATTGGGTCCGGCCGATTGTTTCCTCCATCCTCTCCAGTTCTGGCAAAGGCTTTCTGCCTCTGAGATGAAGGAACAAAGAGAGTCCTCTTCAAAGCGATCCGAGTCTTCAAATGAAAACCTCTCTCCGTCCTCCCACTCTGCAAACATGAGTTCCATCACATCCGACGGATGACGTGGGGGCAAAAGAAGAAAGACAGCTACAGCACTGCTCAGTTTTAACAGGTGGATGGGTTTGAGGGCTCCTGCAATACTTAAAACCTCTCTTTTGGTTCGATCCCTGTACTACAGAACCAGCGCAGTCTGAGGTGGGAGAAGCAGGAAACGAACTAAGGGGAAGCTCGTAAAAATCCCACGGAAAAAACAAAAACAAACCCAACCGAACCAACCAAATCCCAGGACCTTTTAAAGGCTGAAAAAAATGCTTATGTCCACAAAATGTACTGGAGACGGCTGTCTG
>VZRI01007679.1:29982-49518 GCA_013397515.1 Upupa epops
CCGCCGCTTCTGTCGCGGCTGGAGCCTGAGGCGCTAGGTGCCCATGGCCGGCGGGGTCCGTGTCCGGCCCGGAGGCGCTTCGCTGTCCCGGCGCGACGGCTGCAGAGGGTCCCTGCCCGGCACGGGCACCAAGATGGCTCCGCGCTTCCCAGCTTCACCTGCGACACCCCCCCGCCAGCTGAGAGCCGCTTCCGTCGCGCCCCTTCCGGCGTCCCCCCNCTCCTGCAATACTTAAAACCTCTCTTTTGGTTCGATCCCTGTACTACAGAACCAGCGCAGTCTGAGGTGGGAGAAGCAGGAAACGAACTAAGGGGAAGCTCGTAAAAATCCCACGGAAAAAACAAAAACAAACCCAACCGAACCAACCAAATCCCAGGACCTTTTAAAGGCTGAAAAAAATGCTTATGTCCACAAAATGTACTGGAGACGGCTGTCTGGTTGCTCTGTGGGAACTGCCCCCGGGCGGGACAGGGGACACGGCGGCTCCCGAGGCTGCCCACGGCAGCGGCCCGGGCGCGGGAAGACGCCGGACAGGGCCGGTTCCTACTCGGCACTGCCGGTAGGACAGCGGATCCTGAGCGCCAGGCCGGCCCCGCCGGGCTTGTGCTTGTCTCACTCGGAGCAGGAACCGGAGGAAGGGCGAGGGCAGGAGGGAGCAGAGCAGGTGGAGGCGGGCGACAACTTCCCTCCCGCTCCCAGAGGCTTAGCAATGTCCCGACGGGACCGGGGCACCCGCGGCGGGGGCGGCGCGACCTCCCGACGGCTCGTCACCGTCGCCGGCGAGCGGCGGGCAGTGGGTCCGGCCTCATGGGGGCGCGGGCAGGGGCGGGAGGCAGAGCCTGGCTCTGGANCCCCCCCGCCAGCTGAGAGCCGCTTCCGTCGCGCCGCTTCCGGTTTCCACCCACGGGGCGGGACGGGGCGGCTGGGATCGAGACGCTTAGAGGAGCGGGGAGCTCAGGTTGAGCAAGTGTAAAGGCCTCTGCAACCTCTGGGTGCAGCCTGTGCCAGTTCTCTGCTGCTCTCCCTGTGAAAAACCTTTTCCTTATACTTAAATTGAATCTCCCTGTTTGTGCCCTTGCTCTGTCATTGGGCGCTACCGAGAAGTCTCTGGCCTCATCATGCTGATGCTCAATCTTTCTTCAGATACTTGTAGGCATTTATGGGATCCTCATCAGTCTCCAGGTTAAAAAAGACCCAGCTCTCTCAGCCTCTCCCCACATGGCAGACATTTTGGGCCCCTGTGCTAGACTCTCCAGTAGCATACTGGCCCTGAACTGGGGAGCCCAGAATTTGACACAGATTTTGGAGATCTTTTTTGTTGTTTCATCACTTCGTCCTGAGAGCAGGCTGGTGGTAAGCTACCAAGTTGTAAATGTTGTGTGTAACTCAAGAAAGCATCAGACAAACTGCCATGAGCTGGACCAGGAGCTTTCTGCCCACGTCTGAACAGAGAGGAAGAAAATACAAAAGGCAGAAAACACCAACAAAAGAAGAGCCAGGGAAAGAAGAATGACATCCTAAGGAATGGCAATCCTAACACTGAGAGCAGACGGGCTATATCTGGGAACACTCACTATCTCCCTCCAAAAGAATTTCATTAATTGATGTATCCTCATAGAGGGTCTTAAGAGGTACCCCTTGAACCTCAAGGGGAAATTCCTACATTACTTGTTCTTACATATGTAATGCCGGATTAAGGTCTTGCACACAAAGATGCATTACTAATATGTCCTTCAGCTATAAGAGGTGTGCTTACTTCTATAAATGCCAGATCATTTTAGGTCTGCTAGTGCAGTGTAACTTTTGGAAATGACTAGAACCCTGAGCAAAGGAAGGTCATGGCTTTCCTACCAGTAAATAAAAAAGGAGAGGCAACAAATTCCTAGTAATCAAACCTTTCTCCCAGACTCGTTCCAACAATGTGTTACTTGCCCAAAGATATGGTTCTAAAAATACATAGAGTGCCTTACAAGGGTCCTCTTGAGGAAATATCAGATGTAAGAGTCAGATATACAAGAAAAGCATTCACTTCATATCTTTTCACATACATAAGTCATTTTGGCTGAACGAAGTCTCACAACATAAATAGGCTTGCTGTGCTTTGCTCTCAGAAATTGCTGCCATCAGGGTCTCATGCCATGGGAAGAGCTCACTTATATTCATGTACACATACATGTTGCAAGACCTGACATCCAACAGGTTGTACCATCTTTACTAGTCTGTTACACAAAAATTGATGTGTCAAAGCCTAGTCAATCAGTATAGGATCTCCACGTTTCAGAGACATTTCCTTGGTGAAAAGAATTGCCTAGAACCTGTTTTTCAGCTAGTGAGGAATACTATTAATTAACAATAATTGTAATTACTCTGTAAGCTAATGACACACAGTTGGGCAATTAGGTAATTACTGTGCTCAATCCCTTTCTACACTATGCAGGAGCAGGCAGAGCATGATAGAGCCTGGGAATTTAGAGCATCAAGGCAAAAAGCATAAAAGGCTTTGCCCTTAGTTCTACAAAGTCAAAATTATTAGACCTTTGTTCCATGAAGGTAATGGGGACAGGATACTTGATATCAAAACCACCATAGCAGTAGGTCAGTGCTGAGTTTATGCAAAATGACTCTACTGAAACTTCTCCACAGATGACTTGAAGGAGGATCTTTGTCTGTGCAGCTCTAGCTGGTACCACATCACTCTCCACACTTAGTACTTACTATCTAGCCCATTAAATAGATTTAGTCTTAGTACCTTCCCCATCATGAGTTTTCCAGAATTGGAGTTTTGTTAAATTTCACTTGGTATAAGAGTATTTCAAAATGCTATGTAATGCCTAATAAAAAAATTTGACCTCCTGATCGACCCAAAGTGTCCCCAAGTCATAGCCAAAGTCAAAACAACACTTGTTCACAGTCAAGTGTGCAAACTCAATGACTGCCTTTATTCTTCTGATAAAGGGTGGTTTTCCTCAGGCATAAACCCAACTCATATGAAATTTTGAAGTGGTTTTTGACAGGGAAAAGAAGATGAAAGAAGAGCAAAAAAGAAACTAAACACATTGTGTTCAAGGAATGAAGAGGCAACTACAGGTAAGATTCAGCAACGTGACCTAGATGTTGTGGTACTTGAAATGGCATAAATGAGCAGGGAAATATGGTAACAGCATAAGCCTGATGCTACTCACCAGTATCTTTCATCATCATTATGTGCAACACAGCAGTGTTAGTTTTTAGCAAAATAAGCAGAGAATACACATATCAAGAAAGGGCAGAGAGGAGGGATAGTAGAGAGATTTACTAATGTGAGATACTTCCAGTTACAAGAGACTCCAGCACATTATCTTCAACTGCATTAAATTGGAGCAATCCAATTCCTTCTTCTTCCAGCTTTGGGAAATCACAAGTTGCAGACATTTCCAAAGAAATCTTGCATTCGCTTTCTCAGACACCACAGGCTGAAAGCATGGAAGAGGTGATGAACGTAATGAGGCAAAAAAACAAGGTGAACATTTGCACTTCTCTCTTAAAATGTATTCTAAGAGACTGAAAAAAAAAATATGTCTTCTGGCTTATGCCGACCAGACTTGGCTGCATCATTCTCCTGGACAACATGAGCAAGTGCAGGTGTGATTATTTGCTTCTTGTCCTCAGGGCTTTGGTTTGGAAAGGCACGGGAGTTAATAAACATCCTTTTTTTCCCCAGCCAACTTATTGCAACAGACAGGCGTGTATTTTTCCTCGTGGATCTCCCAGCAGACAAAAACTGTAGTCACTGCTGAGGAGACCATGAGAAATCGTTTCTGACAATTTCAGCAGTCCTCCCCTATAAAGGAAGAAATTTAATAAGAAATCTTGGAGAGATGAGAGGGTTGCCATTGACATGGTTTCTTCCTTGCAGGGATATACTTTTTTTTCTTTCCTCTGGTCTTTCAGAGGAGGGAAATTGCTGTTCAAAACTCCTGTGCGTCCATTACACACAATTTTCTGAATGCAGCATTTCATGTGAGACACATAGGAATGCTCACACACCCCCCAAGCAGAATTGCAACATTTCCATTTGTTTCCTGTCTTAAGCTTTTACTGTGAACTGGAAGTCAAAGAGAGTCTAGACTGCACCCCAGAAGTGCCTGCTTCTCACTGGGGGTCACACACTGCTCTACAAGTCATATCCAGCATGGCTTTATTTCTGATTATGTGGAAAATAAAACACATCCTTGCCATGGCTTGGATCTAGCACAGGTTCAATAACAAAATAAAGCACTCTAGAGATTTTATCATTGCTGATGCAATGGGAGACCCGGCTGTTCAGCTCCATTGATTTCATTGTCTTTTCATACATGATAATGTACTCAGAAGTAACAAGCAAAGGCAAATTTTTAAAGCACACATACGGTGTTGTGTCTAAGCAATACATTGGAAGCATAGAAGAGTAGTTCCTTGTGCTCTGGCACACTGCGGCAAACTGCAGGTAATACTTGTATCATAAGTTCCTCTTCTTCCTAGATCCCTGTATCATTGTATACCCATCACTGTTAATAAAAGCTATTAAACATCTCCAGAGGCATTACCAACTATACCACTCCTGTTTATTTCAAAGCACCAGGCTTTGAAATAAAGCACCACGTGGAACAAATACTGCTTTAGCACAAAGTAAAAGACAGCATACAGTTCATCTCCCCTCACTCTGATTCTAACTTGACAAGTGGCTGTTCAAGATGCATGGACCTTTCACTGCATACTGGGAAGCTGAAAGCAAAGCTGCCCTGAGGAATCACAAGCCCTGGAAAACAAATTTCCTGCACTTGGATTGACCAGTTTCCGATCTTTGACCAATCCTTTCCACGAGAGACTTGGAACTGATGGTGTCTGAAGTCCTTTCTTTGAAATCTTACAGTATTTGAACATATGCCTAATAGTAAAGCCATACTCAGAGGTGAATTAACTGCGTGTGAGATAAGTGACTGGTACACAGGTGGAAAATGGAGTCAGAAGGAGAACACTTCCTGAAAGAGGAGAAAGAAAGCGTTTCACTGAAATTCCTCTTTTTTCTTTTTTTTTTTCAGTTGATAACACACTGGGACATTTCCTCAGCTAAGGTGTGAAGACTGTGAAGGCAGTAAACTCTCTCTCCTTTGTCTAGAGAGCAGGTCAGGTACTCCAATTATGGAAACTCAGCACCTGATACCTCAGTTTATCTAACAGAACATATTACCCTAACTAGTAATATTATATACTTGAAAGCTTCCTAAATACTCTTTTGATGCAGGAATCAAGGAATACATGGGTACCATATGTTCTTTGTCTTATTTTGGCCAAAAAATAATCAACAAAATTTTCTAATTGTGACATTCTTCCTCTCTCCATCCATTTACAGTTTTAGAAATCAGAAATGTTAATCACAGAAAAAAAGATGCAAGTGCATTAGTAATCGACTCTCAACACATCTCTGTTGTAGAAGTCAGGTTCTTGTATTTGCTGCTGAGGGTACGGTCAGTGGGTAGGTAAAGACTCAGCACTACTGGGGAGACAGGAGGTCCATTCATTCATGTCCACACCAACACACACAGTTTTTCAGTATCTGTGAGCAGATCTTGGCTAGCTGAATTATCCAGCAGACACAGAGGCACCTTGCTCTGCTGTTCTTGTACGCTTCTTTCATCTTCAGGAGCAGAAGCTTTCCACATGTTGTGGAACCTGCCCCTTCAGATGAAACTGGCCATAGCAAGATTTGCACTGCAGCTGACTCTCCGCACTTAAATCTTTCAAAATATGAAGATTAGGCACTTTAAAACTTAACTAGAGGAATAAGAGGTTGCTAAGAAAAGGTGATTCTGAACTGCAAGAAAAATAGCGTGCAATACTATATGGACAGTAAAACCATCTATGTATCCTGCACAACCTTTCGGCAGAAAAATAATCTAACCATGGAGATAGGGCTATGAGGTATTTTATTTTAAAAATTTAATTAATTCTATCTCCCATCAGAATTCAATGGGAGGTTCAATTGTCAAGTACATTGAGGTTCTTTCTTACAAAAAGTGTGATGGTTACAACCACACGGCAGTGCTTCATGTAAGGAGACACACCTTGACAAGATCTGGGCTTGTGAGTGTCAGTAAGGGTCAGCACTTTCCAAATCACATACATCTTGCCAGCCTCTTCCATGCAAGAAAGAGGAGATACTAACAAAATATTATGCATGTCAAAATAACTAAAAATTACCCTGGCTTCTAGATTCAGAGGTCACAAATGTCAGTCACTTTTCTATTTCTTTAAGAAGAGAAGCAAAGAGTTTGTTTTCCTAGACCTACTTATTGAGGAAGTAGGACCTATTGCAGGGTGCTCTGTAAAATAAATCTCCTATCCCTGATGTATTCAGAAGACAAGTTCTTTGAACAGGATCCTCCACCTTTAGGAGACAGAGGGATTCCCAGATTAAAGCATCTGCTCTAATTTCATCTCTCCTTTCTAGGCAGGTGACCAGCCCTCAGCAGGTACTGACAGCTGGTTGTTCCATGAGCTGACTCAAAGACTACTAACTTTTTTAAGCAGATCATTTTCAGCTATGTGCCCGCAAAATGCTGTGACAAAGTCCTGTACAACTTACCACCCAAACTGTAATGCATTTCCCAAGGTAATTTCCCATGTCATCTTGGGAGATGGAAAGTAGATACCTGTAATTCTGTCATCATATTTAGTGTTGAATCTAGCAACTTATATTTATTCAGCATGGTTAAACATTTTAGTAGTAGGAATTTAGTGAGTAATGGCATGCTCTTTGCTTATTTCTTTAGGCATATTGTATGTGGACACTCCTGCTCTACCTGAACAGAGCCTCACAGTCAATTCCAACAGTGCATCACGCCCAAGCATCAACAACAAAGTTGCGTCAGTTACACCGGCATAACTATGAAGACAAGCCTTGTGGGAGAACAAAGGTTTTTAAAGTCTTAATGAGTCTAGCCCTGGTTTAAATATTTGGAGACTTAAAAGTGTTTGTGTTAAGAATCTCAGTCTTGCTAGAGATAACAAGGTGGTAAACCTGAAGCAAAGGAGCAATCCTTCTGTGTGTTTAGTTACTGGTTCTAAAAAACCACAGTGCATTCAGTAGTCTGAATAGTACACTTGTACCCTCTTAAACAGGTCTCCATCTCATAATTAGAGCTTGTAATCCTTCTTTATCTCCAGCAAGCCTGCACATGCAAGTGGGAAGGGAGTTAAAGAGGAACTCACATTTAGAATAACATTTTCTTCTTCACATACAGCTCAGTTTTAAGTAGAGCAGATTAGTTAAACTGCAAAAAGGGTTGTTTTTGTTGTTGTTTGAAGGGGTTTTGTTCTGCCTTTGAGATAAAATTAACAGAGAAGCATAAGTGTTTACAGTGGTTTCAGCTGAGTTGTCCAGTTACACAGGAAGGGTAAATCACCCTCCTACTCCCTGCCTTCACCATAAGGACAGCTCACTGTCCAGGCTAGCAGGTCACGCAAACAGGACAGGAAGCCACAGCATGACCTCTTCTTGAGGAGACTTCTGACAGGTACCTGCTACTAGCTCCTGAGTCCCAGGGCTGGCATAGCTGCAAATATATTAAGGTTGGAAGAGACCTCCAAAATTATCAAATCCAAGCATCAACCCAACAACACTATGCCCACTAAATCATGTGCCAGATCTACACTTCTACACCTCTAGGGATGGCAACTCCACCACTTCCCTGGAGAGCCTGTTCCAATAACTTGGTCAGTTATTGCTCTTTCAGTGAAGATTTCTCCTAATGTCCAACCAATCTCCTTTTCTCCAGACTAAACAACCCCAGTTCCATCAGCTGCTTCTCATAAGATCTGTACTCCAGGCCCTTCACTAGCTTTGTTGCACTTCTTTAGACACCCTCCAGCATCTCAATGTCCTTGTATTGAGATGCCCAAAACTGAACATAGTATTTCAGGTGAAGCCTCACTAGTGCCAAGTACAGTAAGACAATCATCAGTCCCATTTGCAACACTATTTCTGATGCAGGCCAGGATGCTCTCTCTCATGGGCACGCCGCTGGCTCATGTTCAGTTGGCTGTCAGGCAGCTACCAGAGGTCCTTCCCACAAAGCAATTATCCAGCCACTCTTCCCCAAGCCTGTAGCATGGTATGGGGTTGTTGTGACTGAACTGTAGGACCTGTTACTTAGTCTTGTTAAATCTTGTACAGTTGACCTTGGCTCACCAACCTGGCCTGTCCAGATCACTCTGCAGATCTACCCTCAAGCAGGGTCAATTTGGTGTCACTTGCAAACATGCTGAGGGTTCACTCAATCCCCTCATGAAGATCATTGATAAAGATGTTCAACAAGACTGGCCCCAAAACTGAGCCCTGCGAAACACTGCTTGTGACCAGCCACCAACTCAACTCTATCACCAAGGAAAAAATTTCTAACATCAGGGGTGAGATCTGAGTGCCCACCATCCTCTCTCTAAATGAATATTGCAGCTATCCTAGTTAGAAAACTGCATGAAGTAAAGCCCAGTTTCCTCCTGAATAGTTCGGTTTCGAAGTCCAAAGGCAGCTATCCCAAAGCTGGCAGTCTGAAATGAGTAAGCTCCTATCATACACTCCTCCCCAACCTTCTCACCACATGAAGGCAGCAGCCAAGTGCTTCAACACAAACATGAGACTCAACAGATGCATAACCTGAACCACAGTTTTGACTTTGCTTGTCTCCAGGTAAGAATAGTGTTGCCAAGCTGACTTGGTGGAACAATGCCCCCTCACTTGTGGAAGGCCATCTAAAATGCCCATACTCTGCTCCCCACTTTTGAACAAGCAACAGAAGAAACATAGACAGGCATAGAAAGCCCCAAAGGCAGACATGAAGCAAGGGAGGTGTTGACCACAAGCAGCTCTTCAATGACTGCATCCAGTTCTCCACAGCAGGCTGGAGCTGGCACACACACAAACGTGTACACTGCAGTACTTGGAGTCCGCAGTCAATCAGCCAAACTACACACCAGCCTAACCCTAATGACTTGAGAAAGTCACTGCAGTAGCACTGACCTTGCAAGGAGCCGAGCTATTTTTCAGAACAGATTTTTTTATGCAGCAAAGCAGATTTCTGTAGTGGGGTGGTGGGAAGTAGAACAGTCTTCTTGTATCGGTGGCTCATTCAGGCTGCATTTCCCTCCTCCCACTGCCACTTTTCCTGAGGCTGGTCACATTGACACATGAATCCTAGGCTGGTCATGCTGAACACATTTGTTCAAAGGTAGCACAGAAAGATCACCTGTAATCTTATAAGAGGATGCAAAATATCATACTTCAGTGCAATGAGTTGACCTGCAGATATCCCTTACCTGTTCCAAGCAGCCAAAAACATGTTATTTGAAAACTGCTGCATTTCACTGTAATGGTTGCTAACATGATGCCGACTTTGGAACATGCTTTAGTATGTTAAAGCTGCTCTGAAAATAGCATTAATACAGAAATGTAATTAGTTTAATTCAATAATGGAAAAAACCTAAAGCCTGCTCTTGGAACAGATTTCTTTATTAAACATAAGACAGAGCCTCATACAGTCACCATGTAATCCATTTATTAGCATACCTTGTTAGCCATTGCTGTTGATTCATGGTACATGAAAGTTTTTGGGACGTGACTGATTTCAGAGGTACTCAGCCCCCAGTTAGTAGAAAGGGACCGAGTGGGCTACTACCCCAGCAGGTTTTAATTCTTGATATAGGAAATGACATATTTTTCTGAACAAGTGAAAGTACTGCTCAAGAGATGTACATTGGTGCACATCACAGTGCCTTGCTCCATCCACAAGGAGTGGTTTTAAGTTGGTTACCACTGGAAGCCACTTAGTTCCCTCTAAAACTTCTTCCCAGGGAGGGTGACAGGCGACTGGAGGGGGCTGCCCAGGGGGTTTGTGGGGTCTCCTTTTCTGGAGACATTTGAAACCCACCTGGACTTGGTCTGGGTGATCCTGCTGTGGTGGGGGGATTGGACTGGATGATATTTCCGGGTTGCTTCCAATCCGTAATGTTCTGTTCTGTGACTTGGTCTGGGTGTCCTGCTGTGGCAGGGAGTTTGGACTAGATGATCTTTCCAGGTCCCTTCTGATCCCTGATGATTCTATGAGCTGCAAGAAACTCTCAGCAAGTCTGTCAATACAGTGTTCAGTATGAAAGCACAGTCCATCTCTCAAAAGCTTTCTTATGATTGCTAAATAGACACCAAAAAAATCTGTCTTTGAGGGCTTGATCACTGCAGCTTTTTTAGGGGTGAGAGACTTCAGGATACTGGCTTCAGAAAGGAAAGGAGATGGACCAAAGGCAGGTCCTCTTACTCCTGAGATGGCGAATACCCATGTTCTGTTCCTCACCAGCACCTCTAGTAATGCCTCCAAGAAATCAGTTATTCTCTGCTACAGTTGTACAAGGATTACAGGGATAATTGACATCGTGTCCAGGTTAATAAACAGCTGCCTGATTAATTGCAACATACAATATTATTCATAGAAACCATCAGAACGATGTTCAGCTAGCAGAAAGGGATAAATTTTTAATCCAGCTTCAGCTGGCCAAAGTCTGGACTAGTGTCAAAACCGAGGTGATAAGGGTACCAGTTCAGGCACAGCAGGTCAGGAAGACACTGGCACTGCATCAGCTTTTGTAAAGCTCTGGTGTATTCCCTCAAGGAGGGATAGATACCTGGAGCACTCACAGCTGCTGCTTAGACCCTCACCACAGTCATGTGTCTACTCCTACCAATGCTCCCAGCCAGTCACGGTGACGTTCCCTTTCTCACTTAACTATCATGTGCCATGCTGGTCAAGTGCTGTGGGAAGTTGCCTCACAGCATCCCTGTGGCACGGTGCAGCCACCAGCAACCATGATTAAGTTCTCAGCTCGTGGAAATGGTGTATGTGTATTAGCCTTTTCCAACAGACTAATGCTGCGAAGTCAGACTGTATTTGCCCTACAGGTATGTCAGCCACAGCGAAGCTCTACGCAGCTATTAAGGAGCTGCCTGCCTAGAACTGCATTATGCTCCCCATACAGTGACTGCCCTTTGCTCAGAGGGTCTGCTGTACCTGCCTGAGACAGGAGGGAATCAACCTTGGTGGGTTTTCATGCCATAGTATCTATAGGCTGATATCAAGACCACACTAGGAAGTTTAAAGCTACCCCATATACAAACATCATACACACATACCACTGAAATAACTCCAACTCTAGAAAATGATACTGAAAACAATCGGCAGATGGCACAGCCTCCCCTGGTGAACCAAAGCATAAAGATCCAGGCATGGAAAGAGCAGACATGGAGAGACAGTCAGTATGTTATCAAACACCTAGATAGTTTGGATTAAAGAGAGACAGTGAAGAGACAGTTTCAGAAAAGGGACTATTTCTAAGGTAAGGGACAATGGAGAATATAAAATCAGACCTCTTGTTTCCTCTCACAGCTCAGAACACAAGGACAGATGAGGTTCAATAAAAACAAAAGGCAATTAATTCAGGAACCATAAAAAGAAATTAATTGCTACGGAGAATAAAATTATATTGGTTCTCACTGCAAGAAAAAAATAAGGCTGAGCTTAGTTGGATTAAGTAAGAGATTAAACATTTATGTGGAAGATGAAAGCTGGTTACATTCAATACAGTTGTGTTTTTTTAATTTAGGGACACAAACTGTCACACTTTAGAAAAAGAAGAATCACACGAGGACAGTGCATAGTGTGTGTACAACACCTAGAGGATGAAGTACTGGTACTTCAGTTACTAATTCTGGTAGTAGCAATGTAATTCATTTAAGAGCCAAGAACAAAATTCCCCCAAAGGAAAGGCTGTTAACATTTATTTACAAACTCACACGTACTGTCCTTTGAAAGACCTGCAGCTGGTTAACGTCAGGTTCAAAACACACTCCTAGGGTGGCTGAGAGCCACTCACCCAACCAGGCAGTTCCACTAAGTCTTGGTGACAAGTCATGTGAGTTTGGTTCAGGCCATAGGCCCAGTTTAAACAGTAAAGAGCAATAATGGTGCTCTGAAACAGGTCAGGACAACTGAGGAGAGTGATGGCAGGCTTGCCTGCAGTACCAGTAAGAAGGAAAAGTAGATGAAGGAGACAAGACCTAGGAGAAAGAAATACTTTCATTTCTAGTTGTGGCTGCCCCTTCCCTGGAAGTGTTCAAGGCCAGACTGGATGGGGCCTTGAGCAACCTGGTCTAGTGGGGGGGCGGGGGGGTCTCTGCTCATGGCAAGGGGTTTGGAACTAGATGATCTTTAAGGTCCCTTCCAACCTCAACCATTCTATGAATCTATGAATTTCAGACGCCGGTGCCAGGCCTGCATCTCACTTGTGTTACGTGATAATTTATTCTAACTGGCAATGGCAACCAGCTAAGTAGTCTTAAGGAAATAACTATACAGTGCTTCAGGAGACAGTATAGTGGTTAGGGCTTGAAGGTCTTTTCCAACGTAGACGATTCTATATACTTTTGGATATTTGGGTGTTTCTATGACTGAAAATAAAGTAAAAATTGAAAGATCAAACCAGGTTAAACTAGATATGTGACAGCACCCAAGACACAGAAACTCCATTTCAGTTGCTGTACCATGATGGCTTAGGGGGGCTTAGCTGGTGTCCAGCAAAGCCAGAGGCCTGTGACATAACTGCTTTTAGTCCTCCCGTCATTTTAATGCCTGGGAAACAGGAGCAATCTGTAGCTTTCATAGTTAAGGACTCTGCCAGCAGTTGTAAGACAACACAGTGAGTGTGGAGCCAAGCACAGTGCCGCCAAGGGATCAAACCTGGCACTTCAAACAGGGTTATCCACATGAGTTGCACTGCCGCCATGCAGCCTCTCAACAAGAATCATGAACAGCTCAGATCTAGTTCAAAGGGCAGTTTGCAGGGGTTCTGTCACTGCATGTTTTAAAAATATCTACAATTCTTTTTAAAAGTTGTTTCCAAGAAAGATTTTTAACAGTCTACTGTAATATTAATAACCCAAGTATCCTATAATCCCCTGGAACTGTTTAGTTTAGCATTCAGATACAAACCCCAGCTACCTAGCCTTTACACAAAGCTGCTTTATAGAAGACAAAGCTTTAGGCAACCAGTATTCATTGGAGCCAAGGCAATTTCTGGGACTGTCACCACTTGCCCTGGAATATGATATTGCGAACCCACAGGCTGTGCTCTGCCTGCTGTTTTTGCCTCCCCCAGTACCTAGTGACCACCTCAGTGCCTTGAGTGCAGGCTTTACAGCAAACCAGAGCCTGACCCAGTTACTGCCTACCCCACAGCACCTCAGTGAAGCCAAAACACACACATCTGGTTCAGGTTCCACACGTCCCATCCTGTATTACTAGTCCATGTTCAAGTTCTTGGTTATACATCAAAACTTCCTGCCCCTTCTCCTGAGCAGACCTGTTTTCTCTGCCTTGTCTATACACTGCAAGAAGACTCTGTGCACTGCATGACTGTTCATGCACTCAGCCCATTTGTCTATTTTTAGATTTTTCTACCTACTCGAGAATAATGTTAACTTACAGAAGTGTTTAAGGCCTAAGAGGAAACTGTTAATATGTTCAAATGAGGGGGAAGGAAGAAACTGGAGTGTTCAATAATGCCTGCTTTCTCTCAGCATTATTTCTGTTGAGGCTGAGAGGAACAGCTTGATAGCAGTGCTTGCATACCCTCCCATTAAGCCAATTTACTTCCACTGAGAGGAATAGAAAGAGAAACAGTACAAAGAAGAGAGGAAGCAGAGCCTGGAGTACAGGACACAGTTCAAGAAAGCAGGAAGCTGCTTTGCAGCACACTTGCTCTTTTACAAAAGGAGTGAGTAATTTGCTTAAGGTGTTTCTAGACCCCAGGAGTATTTCCATGTTTCAAGGAAGAACTGTGAACACAGAGATGTTAAAGACTAACAACACAGATAAAGGGCAGCTAATAACTGTGGAACAAGATAACAAATTTCCAACAGTGCTGTTAAATCATGGTTCAACACCTGAACGTTTGAGATTGACATTTAGATTCGAAGAAAAATAACATGTCTATTCAGCCTTTTGAGGTCGCATTTTAAAGTGACCTTTATAGTAATCATGAGGGCAAGAAAGCTATTGTTTCTTAAAAATTAAGATCTATTCTCACAGCACCAAATGATTGATTCTAGGAGATGCTGCCTTAGGCAAAAACCATAAAACCCATCACAAAACAACTCCTACACTGAGAAAGCAGCAATAAAACCGAAGCGTCTGGCAGCTGGAAATGTGTGACAGAGGATTACAGCAGGAGGGAGCACCATCGCTTAGCGGGACGGACTTTAAAATGATCATATGGGAGCAGAACTGCTCTTCAGAAGAGAAAAGGTTCCCCCTAGAGATGTAGCAGTGAAGGAAAAAGTCCCGACTTTGCTTGTTCCTTAGCTCAGGTCAAATCATCTGACTCCTGGAACTGAAGAGAGCTGTTGTAAAAAAGTATCTGAAGATTTTCACTATGCCAGAGCCTGGTGCCATTTTCCAAGTATCTCACCTCTCCATACAGCATTTTTCCAGGAATGGATTTACAGAGGCAGCTTATCTCTCCACTTCTATCATTTCTGTGTGCCACTGTGTGCCAGGGCAATGGAGTAGCTGTCATTGTGTTTCAGGATTCAGAGTCAGAGCAACATAGACTTATCATACTTGCCCGTGTGCTCATGCTTCTTCTGCTCAGAGCTTACAGACAAAGTGAAACCAAGGACCTTAAAGGATCAGCCATAACTGTTTTTCTCCCATATCCACATTATAGTCTTTTCCCAACATCCAACAATAAAATACTAAGTCACAGGCCAGAAGCCAGAGTCTTTGGCTGCTGCAGGGCAAAAGCACCCCATGTTGAAGTTCTTAGAGCTCATCAGCCATTTTCATTTTAGCTTGGTTACTTTCTTGATCCAGGGTACGTATTTGCTGACCTTTGTGTACACACCAGGGGAATCCTTACGACCACAGCCATAACCCCAGGAGGTGACGCCCAAAATGACCCAGCGTCCGTTTGACCTCTGACACATGAGTGGCCCTCCGCTGTCACCTTGGCAGCTATCTACCCGTTTATCTTCAGAGAGATTCCCAGCACAAATCATGCGGTTAGTGAACTTCTGACCATAACGGACTTCACAGTCTTCCCGTGGGAGAAGAGGTACCACCCCTTGCAGCAGAGTTCTTGAATAGGACTTCCCTGGAACAGAACAACCAGACCAATTCACCTACAGGCAACATCAGCGACCTACAGCAACAGTGCTCAGCACAAAAACAGGTATCTGTACATTTCATGTTAAGACTGCCACACAGTCACAGGCCAATCTCAGCATCTTTACACAGCCAGGACTTCAGAAAACAGTGCTGCCAAGCCAGACCACAAAAAAGAGCTGTAAGATGAAAGAAATGGGAAAGAGGTGGGAGAGAAAGATTAGATCAAAGAGTCTTACTCCTGCTTCTGACAACAAATACCTTGAACCTTATTCAACTTACTTCACCTGAGCCTCCATTTCCTCCTCTGTAAAACAAGGACAGTGTTTTCTCAAGAGAATTCATGCAGTAGTATTTATGAAGTCCTCAGTCCTCAGAAAAGGTTTGGAAGATGTTTCAAAGACATCAAAATATTATTCAAAACGAGCTCACTTCATCTTTGGCCAAATTTGTCCTCATTTGCTTAAATCTCTTTATTACTCCAGACTTGTTCAGAACATAAGGTTCATGCACTATCTGAGAGCATGACCTTGCTGTGCACAAGGTTTAAGTAAGTTCACAAGGTAGTAGGTGAATACCTCTCTCATTGGGAAAGCCAGGTTTCCTGCCTGGGAGGGATTCCAGCCGTTAAGCTCCAGGACAGCTTAAGGGAGTCACATGGCTATGTTGCTTCTTGATCCTCCCCAGACAGTCCCAAGTGCCACATGCATCTGGCTCTGCTGAGTCCAAACGCAAACGTATGCTTAAACACTTGGAGTAACAGCGAGGGAAACAGCTGGGAAGTATAGGTAAGTCCAAAATCAACAGACAAGTTCCTGGGGCTGATTGCTTTTTGACAGCAAGTCTTTCTCAGCATACAGCTTTGCTTCAGTCACAGCAGCCCCTCTAAAGCCTCCTTGCCCCAGCCCTTGTGCTGCATCTCTGAGCCTCAAAAAAGGGAACACTGGACAACTGCTTTTAAAGCTTTGTTTACAGTTCAAAGCTATCTCAGACCCTGCTAATGCATCTATGTCAGGACTCCACCAAGCTCGGCATTTTAAAGCACTCTCTTGAGAAAGCCAAGTATTTAATAATGAATACGTTCCAGAATACTCTCTGCTCCCCTTTACCTAGGAAGCTCCACAGCAATGTGCTGCAAGAGGACAGGCACAGGCTTTCTCTATAGCAGCTTTAGAGCACAGCTTTCCTGCAGCAATACTTGGGGAGAATGAGGTATTTTGAGAGAGATTCCTTCCATCTCAAAGTCCCCACTTCACTTCTGCAGTATCACAAAGACAATAATGAAATACAGAGCCATGCCACAGGTTTTGTACACCAGCTCTGCACAGGCTGCTGTCTCAGGGGTCTGCTGGGCAAATGTGTATAGAAAAAGAAAGAGAGAGAGGACTGTGGCCAGGTGACAGCACTGCTTTCTCACACAGCTTCAGAGGAATGTTACAGACAGCCAAACCTTCCATCAGAGGCAGGCTGAAGCCCCTTCAAAATCATAAGAAAACACAGTGGCACAAAAATTGCCTCACCATCCCACTCCTTCACATTGTGCACTGGCACGGGCAACAGAATAAAGCACAAGAGCACAGCCTTGAGTTGTGCATGTATAAATTAATGGCCCGTGCTGGTTCCTGTAGGCATTCACTACCTTCCTGGCCCCTCAAAGCCCCATCATTCACCTGTGTCTCCCCAGCCAGAGATGATGCAGGCTTGCCTGTTGATGTCAGATTTCTCCTTCCTATGAGGCAGGCAGACAGGCAGCACATGGCGATTGAAGGAGATGCAGTGCCCCTCTCTGCCCCGCATCCGGACCAGGGCAATGTCATTATCATTGCTGCCAGCCCAGTAGTTCCTGTGGAGGACAATCCGCTCCACAGGCAGCTCTCTCTCAAACTCATCCTTCACACCTGTGTGGTAGTCACCCACCCGCAGCAGGTAGCGTCGCACATCGACACCAAACCTGGAGAAAAAGAGACTCAAGATCTTGGAACTGCTACTAAGAGAGGAATAGAGTCACACATGTCTCAGCTGCTATGAGACTGAACATTCTCCTCACAAACGATAAGATGATGACAGCTACAGGATGGTGGAACCTCTTTAGCAGATACAGTAATGTCTGCTGTTACAATCAGTGAGTGTCTCAAATCACTACCTAACATGCACTGCACCTTTTTCCTATAATAAGGGGCTACAAGAATTGCAGTGAATCCCAGTGTCAGCACACTGTGACCTTAGCTGTTCACATGGCTTTCTTTCAAGTTGTAAAGCCTCAAAGCTATGAGGGCAGGTGTAAGCAGCAAAGGTGTAAGCAAGACTGTGTTGAGACATCCCCATAATTGCTCCAAGATTACACAATCATAACCTGAAGGTCCTGGTTTAGACACTCTGCTCATGAGGTTCCACTGGGCTGGAAGGCTAAACTTGTGTGAGGTTGTCTGTTCACTATGAAGTATCCTTCAGGGCTTCCTGCTAACAAACACACCTTTTGAAGCAGTGGGCTGCAGTCACTGCCCAACAGCTGCTGATCAGTGTTGCTCCACACAGCAGGCGAGTATCTTGGCGAAAACCTTTCAGCCGTAGAGAGGCCTGCCAAGGCCAACTGCCTCTGAAGAAGAGACAGAAATGACAGGAATCAGACACATGGGAGCTACTTCTCTTTTCCCACCCACTCTGCTCCATCTGGGCTCAGCACTCTTCACTAAATAAGCCCACTGGTTCAAATCAGGTTCAAACATCACTAGTCCTCATTTGTCAGGCTATTTCCAGAACCTTTAGGAAAGCTGGAACCAGTTGTCTCTTTCCCAGAGGGTAGTACCTGATAGACTTGTTTCCACCTATGATCCTTTTCTTGCGACGGTGAAGCAGACGCATCCCACATACATCAGACTCTGGACCTGCACAGCAGAATTAGAGCAGTTGGGTAGAGCTTTCAGCTTAAATATCAACAATTGCTGTCACAGACCAGAGTAGCTTTCACCTTCCCAGAGGACATAGTCCTCATAGTAGCTGAACTGTACTGTGTAGTGTATATGAAGTCCACACATCACCTCAGTTTTAGAGGAGATGCTTCTACCTGCAGCATCTACCTTATCCATAGTCATACGGCAAGAATGGGACCTATACAGCTATTTCCTCACTACTCTAAAACCTGTCATNCAGGACACAGTCCTCATAGTAGCTGAACTCTACTGTGTAGTGTGCATGAACGTCACCTCAGTTTTAGAGGAGATGCCTACCTGCAGCATCTACCTTATCCATAGTCATACGGCAAGAATGGGACCTATACAGCTATTTCCTCACTACTCTAAAACCTGTCATTTGCTTGTGATTGCTGCTCTAAGAAAAGGAACAGTGACTTGGCTGGGGGTGAGTTCCACAGGTTAAAGACCTGATGTGGGTGGAGCTCCTCAGACTAGTCTGGAGCACCCTGTGCTCTTAAGAAGAGACAATGAAATAAAGGCAAAAAGAGGTGGGGCAGGACGGGACAAGCTTATTTTGTAGGTAAATTTCAGCCAATGAGAAGAACTACAGGGAAGACGCATAGGAGGATGTAGAGATCAGACCAAACTCCACGTTTCTGCACAGAATAAACGAGCATGTCACCTGTTCTCCTGATATCTTGGACCTTCTCTTCCATGTAGTCACAGATTACACCAGCATCCTCACTGTGCCAGCAGCTGTGAATCCCAGTGTCAGGCCTAACACATTGCTCCAGGGTACGCTCTGTGCCGCTGCATTCTATGTTGTCCAGATGAATGGGCCCATGGCCTTCACCAAAATAAGCCATTGCCCTAGCTTTTGCTTTACCACTGCAATGAGAGAGAGGGTGGTTAATCTCAGGTAAGCAGGAGGAAGGTGAACCTGACACATCAACACACATTTAGATAAATAACATTTGTTACTCCACAGACAGCAGTACACTGGAAACAGGACCCTACTCCAAGCATGAGTACACCAAAACTAAGAAATCAATCCAGAAAGAAGACTGAGAATCCCCCGAAAGCTGTTTCTAATTGCATTATGCATGTACCAGAGCTCTTACCTGAATCCCAGTTGTCTGCAAACCACTGCAGCATCCCTGTCTGTCCAGCCATCATCACAGATGCTGCCCCACTGCCCATTCAAGAATACCTCAACCCGTCCCTCCTTGGTGCTTTCTCCATCCACCAGCCGCACAGGAGGCCCTACAGGAGAAAACACATGGGTTGCTGCAAGCAAAACCACCAGAGAGTGTGAGGAGCCTAGATCTTGGATTCTATGGGATAAGATAAACCCCAGATATTGGGAAGCTTTTATTTAAAAAGGAAAAAAAAAGGGGGGG
>VZRI01007679.1:49542-96989 GCA_013397515.1 Upupa epops
AAGAAATTCATGTTTCTATATGATGACGTTTCACATCTGTGCTGAATCACAATACTACATACACATCTATCAATACATACTGGAAATGTTTAGTGGATCATATTCTGAAAGCTGAGTAAAGAGCAGAACAAGAGCAGAAGAAAAGTTATTAACAACTGAGCCAAGAATGGACAAGCCCAAACAGGCCTGGGAAATAAATCCAATAAATTATGGAACGATTTATTGTAAGCAAGAGAAGAGTTCTACCTTCAAGAAAACCCAAAATGTGCAGTGCCATGTATTTTAATAAAACGTGTCTGACAAACTGGGAAATCTCCTGTGGTGGGGCAAGGGGAGCTTATCAGGCCTCAGATGATAAATGAAGATATGATGCTACCTTGAAACACGTTCACGATTCTAGGTAAATGGTGCCATCCATGCCAAAGAGTGCCGATTGCCACACAGCCGCCCCTCACATCTGAAGATTTTTTGTCTTTGTTGGCAAAGTATGACACTAATGTAATCACAGCAGTTTCCTAAAGGGTCTAGGTAAAGGATCTCATGTTCCACAGACATGGGCTGAGGCATCCCATCATTGCGCAATGGCACACTAAGGCAGCCACTGTTCCTCTACCCTCAGGTTTGTTTTACAGACTGCCAACACAGTTCTTGTCCCGTTGGCTAACACAAGTTTCAGTTTCTCTTAGGTCTGGCTTTAGGTCTGGTGGAGCCTCAACTCTGTGGCTCTGCCCCAAGGCAACCTGAGCTCTTTCCTAGAACACACACAGATACACAGATCATTAGGGGTGGGTAAGGGACCTTCAGAGGTCATTGAGTCCAATCCCCCTGCTCAAGCAGGACCATAGAACCTAAGGCAAGTTACACAGAAACGCATCAAGATGGGTCTTAAAAGTCTTCAGAGAAGGAGACTCCCCAACCTCTCTGGGCAGTCTGTTCCGATGTTCAGTAACACTTACAGTAAAGAAGTTTTTCCTTGTGTTGAGGTGCAATTTCCTGGGCTCCAGCTTACACCCACTGACCCTTGTCCTATCACAGGGTGCAAGTGAAAAGAGATTGTCTTTTTCTTCTTGACGCCCAGCTCTCATGTATTTATATACAGTGATTAAATCCCCTCGCAATCTTCCTCTCTCCTCAAAAAGCAGACCCTTCATGAAAGCAGCAAAGGGAATCTCCAACACCTGCCAGAGTTTCCACATGAACAAAACAAGCAAGACAAGAGTCAATTTACCCAAGCTGCCGTCCATGACTGTGTTGCTCTCTGGGGAACAACGGACTCCAACATCCTCGGCGTGTGAGCAGTCATGCTGCCCCCAGTTGCTGTGGGGACAGTCCATGAGGGACAGCTCTGTTCCCACACAGGCCACATCATCCAGTAAGATAAAGCCTTGGCCAACAGCATAGTCCCCTTCAGAGACCAGGGTAGCAGGACCACTAGAGGAAGGAAACAGTATAGAACATCAGATTCATTAAAACTCATTAATCCCACTAAAGAATCCAAGCTCAGACCCAAAAGGAAACTCCCTTCAGAGCTCAGCTGTGATATGGATGGCCTTCTGAAGTAAACTACTCAGGATGGCAACGAAGCAGCTTGCACATCTCACCAGCTTCAGTTTTCAGGGACCAGTCCAGGTCAGACCAGTCTATTTTCCAGTGTCTAGTCAAAGGCACAGTCATAGCATCACAATGGACCAGCTATAACACAGAAGCTGCTTTGCTGACATGACAGCAGGTATATTAATTTGGGGAGGATCTAGCAGAGAATGCATCAAAAATGTCAATATTGAAGTAATTTGACTTCTTTTTCTGCAGGGAAGTGGCTACCTGGAATTACATGCATAAAACTGCAAACTTTTAGGAACTACAAGAGATTAGACAAGAGCACGCAGCTGGACTCAAAGGGAAGAGTTTAGTTTAGTCCTCTTTCAGTCTATAAAGCTGAAATTTTACAATGATATCCTAATCATTTAAAAAACTCAACAACAACAAAACAGCCCTTACTGGCTCCAAGACTACAGTTTTCTGATTTTAAATCTTCCCCAGACTCATGCTTGATGGGATGAAAATACAGCAACAGGGTGAAAAAACCCATCAAGAAAATCCCTAATAATATTAAACTACTAATTTTTTGCCCTGTTGGTCTTCATTCAGCTGGTGAAGCAGGTGACATATTTAGCTGACAGAGCAGAGAGGGTGGAAGTACTGAGCTGATACCCCTGCAAATTTAAGGAGTAGTCAAAGAACCTCCTGACTTTTGGTTCATAAAGACACTATCAAGCCTGTTACCTGTTTGCAAAACAGGCAGAGGCAAGAGATAATAGAGGTTTGGATTTTTCTTTTGGAAAGCGCATGGATAGTTATTAATCTTTCCCAAATTAAGCTGTTTGATGATAATAAACCTTCTAACAAAGACAGCAATGAAGTATTAAGCCTATCCCAGTGAGGGAATCTAATGTTTGAAATCAAGGAACACAGACATGACACACAGTCCCAGTCCTACCTGAAGCCCAGTTGCCTGCAGACCACCTGGGCACTGAAGTCTGTCCAGCCATCATCACATACTGTGCCCCAGTCTCCATTGTAATAAACTTCTACCCTGCCTTCAGTGGGGCTGTGGCCACCAGCCAGCCTAATGGAGCCCTCTGCAAGAGGTGGGAGAAGGAAAGGTCAGCAGTCCTCAAGAGAGAAAAGCCTGTGCTGAAGTCTCTGTACAACCCGTGAGTGAAAGGCCCATGAGTGAGAGAAACCAAAGACACAGATTTCTTTGGGTTGTCAAACTCTAAATATTCATGGCTCCCAAACATGCCCATCTGTCATGGGAGGATTCACCTCCACCTTTCCATGCCACCTGTGGAAAGCCATAGGAACACTACCAAGCCTGGCTCTGATCCATTCCCACCTCATGCTTGCTCTCTGCCTCCACATTTGGCAGCCTTTGTGGGAGCCATACACAGAGGCCCTGAAGGACTCCAGAGTAACTCAGGTTATCAACAGAGTAGGTTCAGGTGCTTTGCTGAGCAAGCAGTGTAATCTGGGAGTGGGATCAGCCACATGTGACTGGCATAATTCTACAGTCGTAGAACTGTACCTGTGAATGGGTCACAGGAGACCCCAGCATCTTCAATGTGGTCACAGTTCTGCTGTCCCCAGTCACTCTTCTTGCACTGGTCAAGTGAGAGTTCATTACCTGAGCAGTCCACTTCATCCAGCAAGATTGGGCCAGATCCCTGCCCATAGTGAGCCCACGACAAGGCTTTTGGGTTCCCACTGCAAGCATTAAAGACACGTGCTCAGTAAGGAAGGATGGAGTCTTGTGCCCTAGATTCTGCCTTGCACTGGGACCCTCGCAGTGTCCTCCCATAGACAACCCGTATTTCTGTGGTGTAGCAAACTCCTAACAAGAACATGTTACTGGAAAGCTCCGTAATTAGACCTTCCAACACGTAACACAAACGTGTCTGTAACATGAATAGCTCAGACTCCTAGGGACATCTGAGGACAACGAGGTTTCAACCTCAGTAACAGGCAAAACTCTCGAAGATTGAGAGCTGTTTGACTTGCCTGTTTTAAATCATTCTGTACCAATGTCATTCTCAAGAATGCTCAGTACACAACAGGTCCCGTGTTTAGTGCTGAATGGCACACAGGTGCATGAAGTACGCTCTCCTTGCCTTGTCTGAAGATGGCAAGGACAGTCAGTGAAACAGAAGGTGTTTATGACCAAGTCATCAAGTTCAGTTCTCATGTGGAAATCGCCATAACAAGTTATCGCTGAGGCCGAGAAGATTTTCATTAGGACATGGGTGCAAAAATACCAAACATCAGTAAATGCAAGTAAACCTCTGACAGGGATGCACCAACTCTTCTTTAACCCACAACATATACCCATAAAACTGACAGGGATTGAGTACAAAGTCCCTTTGCAGAATGACCACTCTACAATTATCTCTCTGTTTACCTTGCCCAGAAAGGGCTGGTACTGTAGTGAAGGGACATGCTTTCAAGTTCTCCATTCTGCTTACTTCTGCTACCACTCCGTGATGTACAGCAAGGAAATTACCTGAGTCCCAGCTGCCTACAGACCACTTCAGCGTCCCGGTCATCCCACTGGTCATCACAGATGGTACCCCACTTGCCGTTATGGTAAACCTCCACTCGCCCTTCGAAACTCTCCTTTCCCCCAACTAAACGCAATGGGGCAGCTACACCTGTGCTTCAAGAAAGAGAAGAGAGCACAACAGAACAAGACAGAAACCAAGTACATGCTGCAGTTTGGGGTGAAGAGAGGAGCTCTTAGGATGCTCTTGTTCTACACTACCACACTGTCCCCTCTAGAACCCCCAAAGCATCTGTGATTGCAGTACAGGGTACTGCTGTCCAGGGATGGCTCCTCAGCTGCCTGCTAAAGTGCCTAGGACTTTGCTGTCTGAAGACAAAATCCTGGTTTGATAAAAAGGAGGTGTGGTCGTATGCAGCAGCCATCTTCCAGTGACTGTAGAAATGCACCCACTCCAAAGATTTGGGGTTGGGAAAGAATGGATAATTTTCCACTGGAAAGCAGATAACTACCTGTATGGCAGGTGAACATGCTCCAATGATGTGCTCTCCACAGCTTGGGGACCTTAGGTGCTACATCTTATCAGTAGCACTGATTCAAGAAACAGAGAGCAAACCTTCCCTTGGAGACTTACCTTCTGGAGGGACGCAGGTTACCACGGCACTCCCCTGGTTGCAAGCTCCAGACATGGCTTCCCGATAGCTACAGTGCAGCAGGGCTTTCTCATCCCCATGGCAGTTTGCTGACTGCAGGTGCAGGGGAACAGGCCACAGTGCAGGATGACTCTTCTTTCCAGCTGTGCCAATCTCACTGGTACAGAAAAAGCAATAAATTGATAGCACTGTAGCACTGGCTGACAAGTTCCCCTCAGTTCTTGGGACTCCACAGTCCACTTTACAACCCAGTGAGCCCAGATGCCTGGGAGTGCATGAAAGGGAGGCCATTTACAGTCTGATACCAAAGCGCTTCCCACCGCTTAACCCATTCTATGTTCCTGCTTACTGCAGAGGAGTTGGTCTGGTCAGAAGTGGCACCCTCATGTGAGAGCGATGAACAAACTCAGCAGCAGGTTAAAATACACAGATATCTGAACCACCTCTTCCTTTCTGTGTGGACCTTACCTTCTAGCTATTTGGAATTTTGAAAGTTCAAATCTCAGGTTTACAAGGAGGGTTCATACTCTCTAAATTTCTATTAGACCACTGTGGTAACTCCAGCTGGCTATACTAAAAAGGGGATAGGATACAATCTTTCAGCTCACTCATCGCAGTCGGGGGCACCAAGCAGAAACTAGTTAAAAAAAATGATTGCAAATGCTAATTGGAGTTGGGCATAGCCACAGAAAGAAAATCAGAGGACCCTGCTAAGTGGAAATGAGTCCTCATCACACTCCCCCAGTTCACACACTATACCAAAGGGACTGTAACCACAAAGGCTGGTTTTTCACAGGCCGTTGTCGCAGCCAAAGATTCCCACCTGATACCTAGTTGCCTGCAGACAACACTGGCATCCCAGTCAGTCCAGTAGTCAGCACAGATGGTGCCCCAGAGTCCACTGAAGTACAGCTCCACACTGCTATCTTCAGCCAAGCGCACAGCACCTTCCAAAAGATAAAAAACCCAAAACCTGCTGACTTCTGTTGGAAGTTTCAGACCAGCAAGGCTTGGACTTGCATGCAGCTGAACTGAACAGCACTTGGCTGGTTTGCTGGTGCTGTCAGTGAAGTGACTTCTTTAAAGGTGGTTCCAGCTGTGGCTCCTTGTGAGGGTGGATGGTGCTATGTCCTTCTCAAAGCTGTGGTAATATTGGCAGGGAACTTGACTTCTGACATAGCTCCTGTATTCTCCTTTGAACTGGGTATGATTTTACACGATACCTTGAAAAGGCCCATGGAAATGGCAGGACTCTCTAATTCATTATGACACTCCACTGATTCATTTTCCATCAGCCACTTCACCTATGAGAGTCACTGTTGCTGCAGCTGTGTGTTCCGTATGAGCAAATGAATCCTCTTCAACTTCTCTAAGCAAGTGCCAATGTAAATGCCCTTCCAATTTCCACTTGCCATGCTTTAAAAGCTGACTACAATCTAGAAGTTTCATTTGTGTTTTCCGCAGAAAACCTTGGGTTTAAAAAGTTTAAAAGTTTCTGCCCCCCCCACCTCAGTGACTTCCATTTTTCTTTTTCACTCTTCTCCATTCTAGTGTCTGCTCAGGGCTGCATCACTGATCACTGCCACTGAGAGAAAATGTTACCACTTCTGCAGAAAATGGGGGGGGGGAGGAACTAGGTCTAGTAATTTATCTGTGTTTGGCTGGAGAGGCTGTGAGCATTCTGAACTTTGAAGACTTATGAGGACTGAGACTGAAGTTTGGTGACCGCTGTGATTTCAGAGAGAAGCAGGAACTGTCTACAGTGAAGATGTTTTGGACATTTTATCTCAGTTCAGTGTAGGAGCACTGTGAAGGAACTCCATATGTCTGTGTTAGTATCTTGTGGGGTTGGTTTCTTCTGATGAAGGGGGATGAATTAAAGTATCTTGATGCCTTTTTCCCCAAGTTGAGTAAGTTCTTTCACTGCCTGCATATTCTTAAGTGGATTTGTTAAACAGTCCCTTTGTGTCAGATGCTTTAGCTAAACGCTCTTGGTTAAAAATATAGCCATGGTCTCTAACCCCCAACATTAATGGCGGCCCAGGTGGGGTGCATGGGGATCCAGACAAGGACCCACAACACACCACTACACCACAAATATCTGCCACTGTTTAGAAAGTGCATCTCCTTGCTCAGTTATGTAGTGGGAGAAAGATACACCTTCTGCCCATAGCACCTCGGTGCAGGTACTTATCAAACACAGCTTGACTATGTTTGCATCCATGACTGTATTTACATCACTCCAAAGAGGCCATCTTTGAAAGTACTCCCCTGGCAAGGGAAAAGACTTTGTAATTTAATGTATTGAACTGGTACTTCATCCCTTCAGCAAAATGTAGGAAAAGCAAGGAAGGTCTGAAAGTAGAAGGGCAAACAAAACGTTGGCAAGAATGCTGCACTGGAGTCAGAGGACTGAAAGAGTTCAGCTCCCCTGCATGCCTCAAAGTGAGCACCAGCCCTTGTGTCAACACCGTGAGGGTTTCTGGAGCACGCCTGTGACCTACCTTGCCACAGATTTGCATGCCTATCCACAGCCAACTTTTCCTTGATGTATCTGAACTGCTACACTTTGGTATGGACACTTAAGGAACAGGAGTGGGTTGTTTTCCACATAACTTAAACTGCTTTCCAAATGGCATAAGTTAGCAGCAAAAAAACCCACAGAAGTCTCCTTGTATGGGGATAAAACCATCTATAAGCACAAAAAACCCCTATTAATCATTATGGCTACGGCAGCTTAAATCCACCCCCTACTATAACAGACGTTCTTCTCCCACACAGCCTAGCCTCTGGTCCTAATTGTTTTGTCAGTTTAAGGCAGTCACTGTACTGTGTTTCTTTCACAGACAGTGCAGCTTGGTACTGGCAGGGACACACCACACTCCTTACCGTGGTTACAGTCGCAGTTAGCCCAGCCGATGGCCCCTGATGCAAGTCGGTAGAAGCACCAGGGTGTAGCTCCTCCATCTGGGTTTCTGCAGTGGTTGTGATCCCCCAAGCCACGGTCCGGATACTGCTGAACATAATCAGGGAACTCTGCCCAGTTTAGGCACTCTGCCCCTGCCTCTGTGACCGCCAGCGAGCCGTTGTAATAACCAAGAGGTCCGATGCCACACACACTGGACACTGGGCACAGGAAGGGAGCTGTTAGCATCACACAGGACTTCACATGCTGAGGCTCAGACAATGTGTGAGATACCATCTGATCTCCTGAAGCACCTCCCATGTCTGCAGTGTTGATTGCTACTTGCTATCACTTTTCAAGGCAGCTGTTCAAAGAACGCACACGATAGTCAGTGTCTAAAAACCAAAGTGATCCGATAGCCATGAGCTGCCAGACAACTGTGTTAACTGTGGGCCCAAACGTGAATGGTTTGAAATAAACAGTATGGGGAAGCAGTTCAATAGATGTATTCACTTCCTCTGGAGTAGCACTTGAGCCTGACACACTCCTCCACTTCCTTCCCCAACTTTTTGGCACTTGAGTAAGATACTCTTAAATTTGATCCCAAGCTCTTGTCTATCTACATAAATTTAAACTGAGAGGAGTTTAAAATTAGCTATAATTTCATTCAGTCAAGCAGAAGGCTTGGAAAGGACATTATATTTAATTGTATGTATTTAGCGTATGAGAGTGGGCTCTTTAGAATCCATAACACAGGAAGAGCAGATCCGGGAGGGGATCATAGTTAGAGCTCTATTGACTGAATAAACAAAATAAGGCAACACTTCCAGAAAACCCTTCTGCCACAAAGACATGCAGTACAAACAGCAAGGTACAAATAAACTTTGCCTTGTGCCATTTGCCTTCCAGCCATTGCCAAGCCCAGAGTGGGGAAGGGACAGCTGAAGGTCAACTGCAGGGAACGAAAGTGGGAAGCATGTACAGGCAGGTGTCTGGCAAACGGTGTGATCAGCATCAAATTGGACCCTCAGATGGGGATGTAAGAGAATTCAGTAGTTATTAGAGGAAAGGGGAGCATACCAAAAAAAGACTGATGCAGAGAAAGAGATTAAAAGGAAAGGAACATGTGGGAGGAGTAGGCAAGTGTAAGAGTACTAGAGAGGAAGAAAAGAAAGTGGTCTGGTCATTTTGGGGAAGGACATAGACAGAAATTGAAGCAGAATAAAAGATTAAAGCAGTGATGGAAAGAAAGGAACATCAGTAGCAGTGGCTCACTGTACCTATGCTCTTAGATCATCACTACAGGAATCTGTTTGATGACTGAATTAATAATGTCTTGTTCTTACCTGCATTCTGCAAATGGTTTTGGTTGGGCTGGGATCCCAGGAAAGCCTGGGAAAAGAAACAGCAAAAGCAGAGAGATGATTATCCGATGAAAGAAACATGGGCATGTCCTAAAAGCAACTCAGCCTTTTGCTGCTTTGGGCAAACAGAGCCTAGTAACCAGCCTCTTCCCTGCTCTCCCCATTGCTTCTTTTCAAATCAAATCAGAGCTCTGCCCACTAACAGCAAAACCAATAATTTCTGGCCTGCAGAGATGTACCCTGGTCTAAGCAGTACATTACAGAACTGCGCTTGTTCTTTTCCAAAGGAGGCCTCAATGAGATGTCTACAGAAAGAAAAGCTGGAAGAAAATCATTGTTACCAGTAAGAAGAACAATTAATAACTACTTGTTCTCTCTCCATTTATAGGGCAAGTCATCTATGACCACAGTGACTGAGATACATCTAATGTGATGTGACGTTGCCCCCAGGGTTTCGTGTCAAAATAGTAACAACCATCTATGTACAAAGTGGGAAACACCTAAAGAAGAAAATCCAACAAGGCTTTCTGAGGAATTTGTTTTTAATATACTAGAATATCTTATGACCCATGGTATTGCTATTCAAATGGGGTTAAATAGCTAAGGACAAAAAATACTAAACCAAGCCCTCAGATTTGCAGCATCCTCTCTGGCCCTCAAACTGCATTTCCACTCAAAGGCAGTGACTTTCGTGGTTATAACTTGACTGCTGTCTGAGAGATAAGGATTTCCACTCAACACCCTTACATGGTGTGCAAGCAGCTGCAAGATCTTCACAGACCCAGAGTGAAGAGACTGCACATGCTTCTGCTAGCTCCTTACAGTTTAATTAGTTTCTAGGTACATTTCAATAAACATTTCTACATGTTCCTAAGAGATGTGCACGCTATTAGAACTGGTTCTGGTTTTCTTCAAAATGCAGTGATTTTCTTCTCTAAGCTTCATCTCCCTCTGGAAAAGGGAAGAGCAAAATTTGCAATTAAATCAAATCCACCTCTGGAAGAAGCATAGCTCCCACAGATACCTGTCGATGATGACACCTACTTGTGACAGATCTATTTTTCAAACCAAACTTATGATTATAGTCCAGCAGATGTTGACAACCATGGCCAAGCTCCAGAACCACCCTCCAGAAGTCAGAATGTAACACTGCTTATTCCTGATGAGGTTCAGAAACAGAACAGATCTCAGATGCGTATGCACAAGGGTATGCACAGGTAAAACTGAAAACTCCTTTTCAGACAAAAGTCCATCTATCTGCGTGTATCAGGCTGGGAACCAACAATGCTGAAGGATTTATCTGAGGTCTTTGAAAAGACAGGAAAGTAAGCTAAGCTACTCTTCCAGGACTGTGCCAAACAGGGGACTGAGCCACAATCCACATCCTCCAACTCCTGGCTTTTAGTGTGCATCTGCACACACATGTAAGTCTGCAGATACCAGCCCGATGGGTTAGACAAATAATGGGCTATATAGGAAAGCTTGAATCTGCTGTTCTTAAGATGGACCATAAACAAAAGAACTGCAGTGCAAGTAATATGCTTCCCTTCTAACAGAAGATGAGTTGCTGCCCGTTGTTGTAGCAGCTTCCAAAATCCCACAGTGCAGACCATCACCACTGTGGAATTTTAGTGCAAAGAGCCTGCAACGAAGTCACTGCCCCAGTTTGTGTGGCTATAGATCATCTGTCCATGACAGCAATAAGGATAACCAGTCGATCAGCAGAGACAGAAACAAAAGATCTCTCCTCTCAGGCTCACTGCAGAGCCTGAGAAACACTGGAAACCTGAGCCAAGCATCTGCAAGCCCCTGAGGATCTCTTCTGAATTTCACATGCACGGCAAAATAAATCCCTCCCCGAGCCCACAGCTGCTTTGACGCTTGGAAAAACACACTCAAGCAGTAACAAGATCCACTTACAGTGAAGACATCTGAAGAGCCATATGGCTTCTTACAAGCGGATAGAAGAACAGCCATTCCTTACCTCCACACATCCGAGACAGGACAACAGACTGGAGAGCTCTAGTAGGAGCCCGAGTGCTTTGGGGATCGCCATCCCTGCTGAGCAAAGCGAAAAGAAGCTCCTTCAAGCCCCACGCTGTCTCCCGGCTGTCGGGCTCAGGCGCTGCCTCCCGCCTCCCAAGGAGCGGGGCTCTGGCACCGGAGGGAGCGGGACGCCTCTCCCGTTTCCATGCGGTAACAGGAACGGAAAGGAAGGGATCGCAAGTCCCAGAGGCATCCTAAAATTTAATTCTCATTCTTCTCATCTCGAGTCTTCTCTTCGGAAAAGGGAAAAACAGAGCGGAGAAATAAGGGACGAGAAGGTGCCCCAGGATTTCTCTAGCACCCTTTAAGGCGGGCGGAGGCAGGCGAGGCGGGGCGCGGTCCCGCACTGCTCCTCTCCCTGTCCCCGCTCTATCTGCCGACCGCGGGGCTGCCTCCCGCAGCACCCCCGCAGCGACACTACCGGAGGGAACGATGTGTGCGTACACACTCGCCAGAGATTAGACCTGTCGAGAGGAAGCTGGACTTGATCCTCCCTGCCGCTGCCTCCTCGATTAGCTGCCGGCAGCTTCCCGGGGTCAGGCTCTCCTCGGGGCTGCACCCGCGCACACGGGACCCAGAAAACTTCAGGTTCTGCGGCTGCAGCATCTGCCGAAGGACAACCCGCAGGTAGCGCAGCCCTCTTCTGGGTGCACTGCCAATCTTGCCCTCACAGGCAGTTCCTCCAGAGACCTTTTCCATTAAGCGTCTCCTTGATCCTGGGCTGTAAACTTACTCTCACTCGATCGGCTGGGATGCTCTCCATAGAGTTGATCATTATTGTGTCGCTACGAACTGTCCTGAGGGACAGGTCTCAGTTTTCAGCTTACTGCTCCTTCACATGACACGGAGTTAGAGGCTATAAGAAAGGTTTTAAACATTTTGAAGTCTAAGAAGTGTATTAGTCCACTTGAAGCTGTTCAATCTTGCCCCTTTTTTCTGTTGTTTTTACGCATCCCCTGTGTTGCTTCTCAGCTCAGCCCAAAGAGCATTTCCTACATTTATATTCTGATTCTGAAGGGATTAACTCCAGGCATTCTGCAGCATGAAACATGACGGTCACCTTAAGAAATGAGCTCACTTTTGGCCAAGTCTGCTCAGCAGCATTTCCAAAGACACCTTCAGCATAAAAACAAGGAATGGACTGATAAAAATTCATTGGCTTGAGAAAAAGCTTCATTTTTTCTCTTCCCCCACATAGTGGCCATTACTCACTTCACATGACAGTTTTGTGTTGCCTCATCCTCAGTCACTCGTGAAAAGCACTGCAATTCCACTACATGCTGGATCTTTTACAGAAGTCACTAAATGGAAGGAAGGAGGCCTTTCTGGAGTGGATTTGTACCACAGTGCACTCTGGACACAGTGGATTTGGCCAAGAATTGCACTTAATTAGATGCAAATCTCCTATATCCTTGTAGCAAGGCAGGCAGAGGATGGAAATAGCTTACATGCTACAGGCACTGTAACCCTCAGGCAGCACTGGCAACAAGAAGCAAACCCAAAAGATAATATGAGAGTGTGACAGTATGTAGAACTACTTATTCCCGTGAAAACTGAAGGAAAGGATAAGGCAAGGATATTCTGGAGGCAGAAACAGAAAAATCTACTAGCATTTCAAACCAAGCTGCTCCTTAGTCAGGAGAAGTTGGTGATGCCCCTTCAGAACTCATGTATTTAGCCCTTTAACACATCCTAATAAGCTTTAAAATCTCTAGCAAAAGCCTGTACTCTGTTTCTGTCATGGTAGGTTGTAAGTTGCTTCTCAAGGTAAGACTTCCCTAGATAAAGTGATTCCCTAGATGAAGTGATTTTAAAGAAAACAGACTAGGGCACCAAAAGCAACGACTGGTATTCTGTTTCTGGAGGAATGACCAACCGTGCAAAGATCTAGCAGGTTTTACAGTTGTCTCCCCTGTCGTGGGCTCTCCTTTGGAACTATTGCCTCCTTCCCAAAACTTACTCTGGTTTTCTGGAGCACTTTGACATTTTTTGAGGTGGATCTCAAGACTTCCAAAAGCTTCTCATGGCTACACAGCAGTCTCCAAGGTAGAGGAAGACCAAGACAGAAATGATACCAATGGAAATATGGCAGGTTAAATATCTAAGGATAATGTAACACAGATCTTGAATTTTCTTGTGTGGCCAGTTTGAAGTAGTCACAAATGCCTAAGTCCACTACTTAACACAAATCGCCTTCTCTCCCTGATATAAGCACAGTTCTCTAAGTCTCTGATAGTCTTTCCATCTTGATTTTTTCAGATTATCCTGTATTGACCCTTCTGACCAAGAAGTACCATCTTCTAAAATGGTCTTAAACCTCTGGAATTCAACCTATTTCACCTGAACTGACATGAACAGTATTCACCAAAAGCAACTTAAGTATTAATGCTTTCTTCATGAGCAATCTTCAGTGGAAGTCTAAAACAAGAGGTAGCTAATAGCAATCTCACACAGGGCTACTACAATACTCAAGCTGCAAGGAACAGATCAAGGAATTCCAGATCTGCTTAAATCCTGTAAATCCGACTTAGGAGAGCAGAACAGCTAGTCAGCTTTTGTTTAATTATTTTCCCACCACGCAATCACACACAGGTCTTTGCGGCAATGTTCTTAACCAGTGGGCTCAGCACCAAAGCCAGTTTTCTTGTATTCCCCAGCAACAGTATCGTGGGGTACTACAAGGCCTGAGTTCAGAGAGGACAGTGTCATCCATCACAGCTACACATGAGCTATTAATGGAATGATCCCAAGCAGGAATGGGTGACAAAACACGTTTATACACCCAATATAAACTTAACAGCGAGACGGGCAATGTGTGGCCACTTCCAAAGACAAGCAATAGCTGGAGTTTTTTGGTTACAGCATAGGATTCCGAGCCAAACTGCTAGAGCACTTCTAAAAGCAGCACTGTAAAACCCGTAACTGAAAAGCATTACTTTTCCTTCATCCTCCAAATAAATGTAAAACAAATTTAGAGCTTACAGTACACATGTCAAGGTTAGAAAACCACAAACTGGTGAAGCTCATTGTGAGCCATTAAAATCCAAAGGACAGCTGTCCAGCTTAGTGGGAGCTACACAAAATTTTTAAAGTAAAAACAGAGCAAAGTAGCAGTAAGAGTTGCCTCTTACTTCATGAGACAACTCTTCAGAGACACTAGAATATGGTACATTTAGTGCAGCTTAAGAGGTGCAAAACTCTATTTGTACTGTAAGTTATAATACAAAGAAAGAAAAACATCATCCACCCAAGTGTACATAGAATTGTTTGGCTCTTCATTTGTAACTTAGCTTGTCTCTTGATGTATTTCTATATAACCTGTCTTAGGTTTTATGATCCTGCTACAACAGAGGCATTGGACTCGATGACCCCTGAAGGTCCCTTCCAACCCCTAATGTTCTGTATATCTTTGTACCTGTGTCTCCTTCAGAAACAGAGGATCAGCAAAAGTAGCTCTCCTTCTTAAAGACTGTCTTTTGGACTGGAAATGAGAAATTTCACTGAACCGAAGTGTTTTTCCAAATGTAGATGAGGGCATCATGACCCAATGTCATCTGAAAGACCAAATTAAGTCATTACAACTAACAAGAGAATAATTGTGTCAGATAACCCACTAGTGAGCCATTGTAAGTAACAGTTACACAAAAAAACCATACAACTAATCAATGCTAATAATGACATCATTGAGCTCTTCCTCGACCTCTCATTAAACTTTTTTACCAAAACAATAGAAAATACAGTGTAGATTATGAGATGCCCAAGCCAAACAACAATCTTACATTTATTATTGTAGAGACCACATAATTGATCTGACATGGCACCACAGCTGTCCCACCTGTAAATCACATGGCCTAAATCATAAGCTTCTACTCTCAGCTTGATTTGACCCTTACTAATGTTTTGTGACTTAGACGGTATTCTGCTGGAGATTTCTTCCTCATTCTACACATTTCTTGTACAGTAGAAGGCATGAAAGGTGTTTCAAGAGGGACCAAACTGTGTACAGCTGCACATACTCATACTCCCGTATGAGTAACGAAATTACTATCAATTTTAAGTTGGCTCAATGTCTGTTCCTGAGTACTCTTTTACAGCAGCTCAGAAGTTAGGTGGAAAGCTTATCCATGAGGAAAAGTCACCCCCTGTTCCAACAGGCATGCACACGCACAGTGAGGATGTGACTCCATACTGTGGCTAGTTGAACAACACGCTGCAGAATTCCTAAGACCACAAGACACAAGAGTGTCATGAGCAAAGCTGATGTTCAATGTGGACATTTTTTGCTCCAGCAATAAAAGGGCAGTCAAGATGCATACAGCAGTGCTGACAGATACCACCCGGCATTACAAGCTCACTGAAGTCTACTTTTCACTTTTTTGCCAAAGATTCATATTTTAATTGCTTGTCTGCAGTCCCTTTAGAAAAGCACATTATATGCAACGTGTGATCTGAGGAAACTTCCTCAGGAGCTTGTTTGCTGTGCTTGAACTTAATGATCCCTTAGATGACACCATGTCCTCGTTCTGATTCTTGCGCTCCTTCTGAAAGACAAAAAGAAACTTCAAATTATTACCTGTTTATTTGCAGAGCTGACAACCACCCTCAAAGACTATTACTAATTGTACTGGGATGTTTCTTTCAGAGGAATGCTATTTCTTTAAGAATACTTAAGATAGTACTTAAATGTCACAAGGCTTCCAAAAGCTGATGTAATTAATGACACGCTGACATCTTGCAAAGTTATTACTCTTCCACATTCTTAGCTAACAATAATATAAACTTACAGTAAAAACTCAATCTGCACGGTCACTTGTTACTTGTGAGAAGAGACCAAAACCCTCCAGACCTCTACAATCTCCCTTCAGATAGCTGTAGCGAGCAATAAGGTCTCCCCTCAACCTAAACATAGCCAATTCCCACAGCCACTTCTCTTAAGGTTTGTTGTCCAGCTCCTTCCTTAACCTTGTTATCCTTCTTTGGGCCCAAAAGCACCTCAATGTCTTAACTGTAATGAGATGCCCAAACACAGTGAAGTTCTTGAGATGTGGCCTCACCAGTACAGGGTGACCACCACTTCCCTACTCCTGTTGGCAACACTGTTTCTGATACAAGCCAGTATGCCACTGGCCTGAGCACACTGCAGGCTCATGATTTGGCCAATGATCAATCAATATCCCCAGTTCTATTACCTATAATTCTAACTTCTGCACTAAAAAAGGAAGGATTGCATGTTTGAGCGACATCATCCTGCACCTCCTCTACATCTCACATGGGTTATAACACAAATCAAATTGTTCAGAGAACATCATTACTGCTAGGTTTTTCCTCCTTCCTTACTACTAGCCTTTAAGAACACAAAAGATGTTTAATTACCTCTGCCTTTGCCACACAGTCATAGAACGTCTTGATCTCTTCAGCACATGGTGCATCGTTAAAGTCATTCTGTTTCCAGCAGGCCAGCATTACTGACATCTCTGTGATGCATGTCGCTTCTAGAAGGTAAAGACATAACCCAATATCTCAGGTGTTTGACATTTTGTGTTAATGGTCTTCACAGCATGTGAGTCTCCAGAGAGACGTTTAATATGGGGTAGAGGCAGGTGAGACAATACTGAAGATGTCTGGGTAGAGATGTTGCTAGCACAGAGATTAGCACCACTGCTAACCCCCAGTAACCGTCTAGCATTGGATTCTTGAGGTAAACGCCAGGATAAGACGTTACCGAGTATTCTACACGAGCGATTCCCAGCCGGTATGCCGCAAGGCACAGCTTTCGGGATGCTCCCAAGCTACCCAGCTTCTCTACAAGCCACTGGCACAGTTCGGGCCCTCTTCAACGCCGCCGCACCGCAGAGCGTCAGGCGCTTCCGTGCCCCTCTTTTGTGGAGGGGCGCGGGGACAGGCCGGGGCCAGCAGGTCTGTCAGCAGCGGGTCTAACCCAATACCCCCAACAACCCCCGTCTCTGCCCGGGACCGGCACTAACTCACCCCCCGCCTGTTCCCGACGATTCGCCACCTTGTCGGCCAGTACCAACGGCCGGGTCGGGCGGATAGCCGGGGGCCGCTTGCTCTGCCGCCACTGCCCGGTCACCCAGCGGGTCACCCAGGCCGGGTACGTGGGCGCCGCCATCATGCACGGGATGCGCGCAGCCCTGCGCGGCCCCTTCGCCAAAGGGCGCCTGCGCGGTCCTGCCCCCGCAGTGACGCCGCCACCTCACCGGATAACAGGTCTACCCGTGGGCGCAGGCGAGCTTGCCACTCCTGGGGCGAAAGCCGTTGAGTACGCAGTAACTGCTGACACTCTCACTGTAAGGTGGAACCACCCGTAACACCATTTCGTCCCGAAGTGCCTTCTGCAGCAGACTGAACCGCTGAAGGCTCACGTGGGAATTTGCACAGGAACTCTTCTTGTTTCATTCTCAGCCCTTCATCTCTGGTCGTTGCCTGCCAGCAGACAGATGCCCTCTGCACTCTCCCTAGGGTAGCTACCAAAATACTGAACTAATTCTTCTGAAATGGTAGCGATGTTCTCACAGCCTCAGAGAATCCCCTTCCTCCCAGAATTTTCTGCTCCTATGGGATTTAAAGCCAAGGAAGTCATCTGGCTGGCCCTGAAGACTCTGGAAAAGGCACGTACTGCAGAAAGCATGGCAACATCTCAAGGGCAGGGGTACAGATCTCTGCCCTGCATGAGAGAAAACGTTGATGTAGAGAACTGAAACATTAGATTTCGGACATGTGGACCTAAAATACTCAGACGCTTCTCAGATACTTGTTGCTGAAGAAGCTGTCTTACCACTGGATCAGGGCTCTTGCTGACACCAACAACCTCCCTCGTGCACTGGAGGACCTGTGAAGAGAATCAGTTTTCTTCCATAGCACCAGTTACATGTTTGGAGTTCTCTGACCATATACAGAAGGACAAACAAATGTCACTGGGATTAATTTCTTTGCACAGGACATTGTTTTCGATGAAAATGTGTTCAACCTTGTAGCTACAGCCAGAAACCCAAAGCATTTCAATTGCATATGCATAGCCAAGGAAGCTAACAGGGCTCTGGCAATTTTGTTACCTTGAGCTAAACATCACCAGACCTAAACCAAAATATCCTTACTAGAATTTACTGCATCTGCAGACAAAATATTCTCGAGTGTCCGATTCTATGCTTTTGTGTTATTTGTAAATACGTGTATTTTCTTTGAGTCCAATTTAAAGAGTGTGACAAGATAATTTTATGTAAAAAAAGAATTACTTTTGGTCCTCTTTAGAAGTAAACTGAAAAAATTCAAACAGTCTGTGAAAGTCCTGAAACATTTTGCTAAGAGGGATATTCCTCTAGTTTTCTTTTATTTCCCAAATGGTATAGGAAATGAGCTGTCATTTCAGCCTGGCAACTGGTGGAAAAGAAGAAAAAACAAGCTGACACCTTTCAAATTCGGCTAGAGGGTCAGCACTCCACAATTCTAAGCATTAGACTTCTTGTGCATGCAAGACAAGGAGGCGAAGTACTTTTCAGTATTCCAGTTCACATGAGGTTAAGCTATTCTTGTTTTTGCCTCTTCTAGTTACTCCACTGATAGTCCCTTGTCTCTGCTGCCTTTTCCTGACGCAGTTACTAACTAGACTTCCACAAGAACAGTAAAAAGCAAAGATAAATACTAGGATGTAGGAGAAGCTCAACTTGCACTTCCTGTAAATCATCCGTCCTTTTTCCAAATTACATTAGCTAATGGTGGCAGCACCTTCAGGTACATTCCCTTTCAAAAGCTGCTCCCTCTTGTAAGCAATTCCAGGAAAAATGGGGAGGAGGTTGGCATTTAGCCTAGGAGTTGAACAAAGTGTAAGAACTTCAGTAGCAAAGAGAATAATGTACTTGATATATTCTGAAACACCATGCAGAGCTGTCTGAAGCAAGACGTAAGCACTGTTTTAAGGAATTATGAGGGACTACAGAAGAGGTTTGTTACTCAATGACCAAGTCTGTACAGTCTGCATTTTTAGATAGCTGCCAGCACAGAGACACTGGCTGGCTGTTCCCAGAGAGTTGTGATTAATGGGGTGAAATCTAGCTGGCAGCCTGTCACAGGTGGTGTCCCTCAGGGCTCAGTTTTGGGGCTAGTCGTCTTGTTTAAGAGCTTTACTGATGACCTGGATGTGGCAGGAAGTATTGTCTGCAAACGTACTGAGGGTGCTCTCAGACTGTGAGTGTTGATCTGCTCAAGGGCAGGAAGTCTCTACAGAGGGGCTTGGACAGGTTGGATTGATAGGCCGAGGCCAATTGTCTGAGGGACAGTAAGGCCAAATGCTGGGTCCTGCATTTTGGTCACAACAACCTCAAGCAACGCTACAAATTCAGGGATGAGTGTCTCCAAAGCTGCCCAGCAGAAAAGGACCTGGAGGTGCTGGTAGACAGACAGCCTAATATGAGCCGGCAATGTGCCCAGGTGGCCAAGAAGACCAACAGGATCCTGGCCTGTATCAGGAATAGCATTGTTGGCAGAAGGGAAGTTATTGTGCCTTTGTACTCAGGCCTTGTGAGACCTCATCTTGACTACTGTGTTCAGTTCTGGTCCCCTCATTCTAGGGAAGACATGATGATGCTGGAGCTTTCCCAGAGGAGAGCTAGCAGGCTCATGAGGGGTTTAGAGAACAAGTCATAGGAGGAGAGGCTCAGGGAGCTGTGCAGGTTTACTTTGGAGAAAAGGAGGCTGATGGGGGAACCTCATTGCCTTCTACAACTACCTGAAGGGAGGTTGTAGAGAGGTGGGTGTTGGCCTCTTCTCCTTGGTGACTAATGACAGAACCAGGGGCAATGGTGTGAAGCTGAAGCAGAGGAGGTTTACATTAGATCTTAGGAAGAAATTCTTTACAGAAAGATTGGTGAGGCACTGGAATGGCCTTCCCAGGGAGGTGGTTTGAGTCTCCATCCCTGGAAGTGTTTAAGAAATGTGTAGACATGGTGCTTTGTGACCTGCTAGAATGGCAGGCATGGAGGGGATTATTTTGTCTTTCCATCGATCAGGTATTTAGGTATTTGTGGCTGTGGGTATGGTTGGACTTGGTGATCTGGTAGGTCCTTTCCAACCATGTTTATTCTGTGATTCTGTATAATGGATGTTGTCTTTATAGGGGCAGTCAGAAACATAATTTCCTTAACACACTAACAGGTCAACCCCATGTACGCTTCTCTGTGAGCCCTGATTGTACAACTATTAAGAACATGCAAATGTTAGAATCTTACAACTACTTGGATTAACATAGTTGACATCGAATCCTACCCTACAGGGATTCAGCTAGTCAAAACCAAATTGAACTACAAAGATTAAGTATTAGATTTGACAAAAATCTGTTCACAACTGGAATAAAGGCCAGGCACGACACTGCAGTAAAGGGCATGCCACAACTAAATACAACACTAACAATAAAATATACCACTAAAATGAGACTTGTCTTAAAATTTAAGAGGTAAGAAATTACAACATCAATCCTTCACTTTCTGCAGCAAATAATACCTCCAGATACTGCCTAAAAAATAGTTAGGGGATAAGGCTAAGAAATGAACTGTATTTGGAGTAATTTCACAGAGCTGATATCCACGTCTTTCTGAACTGCTTTGATCCAGTATACAGGTAAATTCCAGTATATTCACCAACGTTTTCCTGAATGCCCCAATTCCTCTCATACAACTTCATAATGCTCTCACCTGGCATTCTTCATTCGCAGCTGCCTCACCCTGAATTTCTTAAACTCTAATGTAATCGGAGATGCCCTAAAAGGTAAGGCATTCCCACTCTAACATCAGCAGCTAAGCTTGTGCTAACATTCCATTTGGTTCAGAGTTACCTCTGTTTGCTGGTAAGCACTTAATGCACTTACTAGCACAAATGCAATCATTAGCACGACAACATAATGTATTTTCTGACATGTCATCCCCCTGACCCAAACACCAGCCTACTTTATCCTAAGCTATCTCCATCAGATAAGCTTCAGTGCATTGTTTGGTCCTTGTAACTAGTACTAAACTCTAACTCCCACATCTACTCAAATCCAACCCATTTCTACTGCAAATTACCTGATGCTTACTTATCAGAGATGTCACAAAGTAAACTGCCATAAACTGCTGTGATCCATTCCAAGATCCCCAGAACTGTCTTCAGTTGAGACACATCAATATTAGATGGATCTTTTCTGCAGGAAAAGAATGTATATAAAAGCATACAAATTAAGATACCAGTCGTGTCAGAGCTCTGGAACAAATCCTACATCTCCATTCTTCACCTTTCCTAATTCCTCTGCAGAGCTGTTTCTCTCACTGCTGGCTTCAGGATACTGAATCATAGAAATGCAATTTATTAAAGCCTGACACAGGCTTTGGCTCAGCTAGTCATATCGCTAAAAGGATTTTGTCTTTGATTAATTTCCACCTGTGAGTAAAGGTCTATGGGCAGAATGAAGGAACCTGCCACCCTGTATATTTCTAATTAATGTGACTTCTCAGAAGGTACCTGGAGATCCATCAACAATCTTAATTAAATCCAACCAAATGGATGACAACTAATCAAGGAAGTGGCTCTCAGGGGAGAATGGCTGAAGAGTGTGCACAGAATGATGTTAAGAGGCTTGTGTAACACTGCAAAGCCCGTTTAAACAGTGATGTCCCTGATGGTTGTGTTTCAATTACACTTATCCTGTTGCCAGTCCGTTATTAGGAGTTTCTTTTTCTTCCACACTAGCAAAAAGTAACCTCTGCCAAGAAGCAAGACTGGCTTTTCTGCTGTGATTCTCCAACTGCTGGACATCACTTCCAGGCAAATAATCTAATTTTCCTTTTCCTCTAAGCACACATATCCACTGTTGCTTGGCTCTCATTCTACTTACCATTGCAGAGGACGAGAGATTCTTCAGCTTGAAAAGGCAATTATTTTTCAGTTCTAGAAATTATCGACATAAGGTATCAAATCAACGTCTTTCGGTGAGGTTACATGCTTCCTACACATTGCAGTCCTTGCTAAAGGACAGACAACAGACTACTAGTTGAGTATATAAAATACCCAGCTACTGACTCAAGAAAATAGGCAGCACCTGGTATTACAATTTTGGCAAGAGAATCAGCACTGCAGCTTCTTCAGTGCAACGGCCTGGAATGCTGGATTTTTAACCTTCTGTTGGATCTTTTTTCACCTCTTAGAGGTCATTACTTACCCTGGCTTCCCGATTCAATTTGGAAACATAGAATCAATAGAGTCTCTACTGGTGTTTTACATGATCAGTAAAGAGGAGATACCTATTTTTAGAACATTATTACTAGTGAATAAAGCTATCCTGATGGCTTTCAAATACTCTAATCACACAGCAAACAGGCAGAATGCATGACAAGCAGAGAAGTGATTCACCCAGTTATGATCTGTGTGGAAATATCAGAGACGCGGCAGAGTTTCCAGCAGGTAATTATCGCTGGTGAGTGCACAGGACTCATGCCTCCACAAGCGTGCATACCAAACTCAGCTGAGGGTTCAGCTTATATAGTGGAAAGAATTACACATACATGGTATTAAACAATGCCAAATACAATATTCATAAAGCTAGCTAGCACGGCCTTCTCTGCCCTCGATGCAAATTAGTTGTCCTCCCATCTAGGCTTGCGCAGTTTATTGTTGTAAGGAACTGTAGAGATCTTAAGGGATGAGGCAAATAGCCTTTATTGCCATAAACTTTTGACTTGGTTGTCCTGCACAATTTGGTAGCTGCTTGAACCTTTTCTCCATTAGCACACTCACATTAGCAGTTAGCAGTCCTGTCCCCCCTTACCTGGGAATATACATTTCCCTTTGTCTTAAGGGGAAAGCTGTTGATCAGGCTTTCTCTGTCAAAGGTAAACTGCTTACCAAGATTGTGCTATCCACAGAATTCTAAAGGCAATTCTCTTGTTCACCCCTTCAGTTAGCAGAATCCTACCAAAGAGTTTATGCAGTTAATCTCTTTATCATCCTCAATATTTGATATCTTTGCTAAAATTCCTAGTTAGAATCAGTTTGTGTTTTTATGAGTATGGGCACCTGCATCATAGGAACTGGATTAAGAAAGGTGTTTTAAACACTATTTCAGTCTGAGTATTGTATAAGCCTTCTAGTAGTTACAACATGAGTGATGACATTCAGTTACCATCTAGCTGGTTTGGATTTTAAGATGTAAAGTGAGAAATAGAGTTAGCATAAAGTACAGAAATCAGAAACCTTTATACAACACCTTAAGAGTTGCTGCAGTAACCTTCCTCCTTGTCTGCACTGACATACCTGCATTAATAGAAAGACAACTAGGATAGTAAATGGAATTAACTTTAGCTAACACTGGCAGTATCATGCCTTTGGACACAACATCAATCATTTCAAATGCATTATGTAAATTAATCACTAAATCTTCAATGGTAAGAGACCCAGGTTCTCCTCCTGCCTCCTCAAAAAAAAAAGCACAACAAAACAGGAGAGAGATTAAAACAAGGCCCTGGTGGCAGAACCACCTTTACTCAACATTTTGTAGTCTTTGGCCTTCACAAAATCCACTTCTTTGCACAGCAATCAGCAGCCTGGAACAGAACTGCAAGCACAACTCCTTGGCTTTAGCCAGCTGGGTAGGCTTCCCACCTCTCCTGCCCCCCAGAGAGTGTGCTGGGCACCTATATAAGTTATTCATACTATGCACCAAATGATGTATTTCAGCCTTAATTATTGTGCATCATGTATAATAAGTGAAACAAATGTAGTACATAAATAGTAGCAACAGACACACTGTTTATAAATCATGGCCATGACACAGAGGGGATAATAAAGCTAGCAGGATCTATTACTACAGGAAAAAACCCAGATGCCAAAGAAACACAAGGCTTGGGTTTGCAGCAAAGCTGTGAAGAGTGTTAACATACTCATTACATTGAGAAGGTCACATCACCTGTAAGGCTGTAAAAAAAAATAGTTAAACCTAGGAAGACACCAAGAAGTCAAGAAGAGAAAGCTAATGAAACTGGCTTATGACTTAACTATAAATGAAAAGTTGCAAACTTTTCAGACAAACCTTGCAGAAATTGAGTGATAAATTTTTATCTGTACTACTTTCAAGTCACGTTAAGAAAGGATACGGCAATTTGAAATGCTTATGCTTCGCAACAATTGCAAAGCTCAAAACAACAGGCTTCTGTAGCGCATACTTATATAGCAAGACCAAACAAACACTTCAGTAGAACTAACAAAAAACTTGATGACTGATCTCTTTAATATACTGAACACTGACAACTAGTGATGACTGAATACCTGGTTGTGAACCAGCAAATTAACGAATCAGGATACCAAGTTTTAATCTCCTCTTAAGTTTGTAGCACCATCATGTGGCAGAATGAGGCTTTAGGATACCATTAATCAAGAACTAAGCAGGAGTGAAGATTCACCTGCTCATATTGGTACTTTCTCCTGGTACTCCTGCAGGAACACCACATTAAACATAGCAAGTCTGATTTAAGCACTTGTAGAAAATCTACTTAAATTACAGCATAAAATGGCAAAAGCAGACCTTGTTCTTATTTTTTGTGTGTATCACAAAACGTTAAGACAGAATTTCTCCCTCTTTCCCTCCAAACACTTGATTAAGAAGTGATTCTGAGATACAGCTAATTAAGAGAAACATGCAGTCCAAGAAGAATGAATGATTTTCTATACAGAAACATGAAATCAAGAGAATCTGAAGTAGCTGGAGGCATTAATTCATATTATATATTTAAATGTCAAATTGTTAAGTAGAAGTTATATCGCCTTAATTTATTTTATCCTATTTTACTTCAGAAGCACTTTGTGGCAATTTCAATCCTGAACATACTTATCTGTAATCTGAGTAATCCACTTCAAGGAAAAATTTAGGTACATTCACTTAGGCATTCATGTCTCATAAGGAACTGAAAAAAAAAAGGAATGTAAACTGGAGTACATTTTAGCTGAAGAATTATTGGTTACTATTTGTCAAGATGAGTGTGTCCAGCAGATCAAGGGAGGTTTTTCTCCCCCTCTCTTCTGCGCTGGTGAGACCACCTCTGGAATAGCATGTACGGTTCTGGGCTCCTCAGTTTAAGAGGGATAGAGACTTGACTAAGAGAGTTCAATGGAGGGCCAAGGCGATGATCAGGGGACTGGAGCACTTGCCTTATGAGGGGAGATTGAGAGACCTAGGATTTCTCTGCTTGGAGAGAAGAACGTTATGATGGAACTTAATCACTGCACATAAATACATGAAGACTGGGTGTCAAGAAGAAAGAGGCAATCTCTTTTCATTTTTCCCTGGTTAGGACAAGGGGTAATGGGAAGTTCCATTTTAATATGAGGAAAAATTTGTTTACTGTGAAGAAAATGATGTCACTGAGCATTGGGATGGGCTGCCCAGGGAGGTTGTGGTGTCTTCTCTGGAGACTTTTAAGACATACCTGGATGTGTTTCTCTGTAATCGGTTCTAGGTTTTATCATCCTGCTTGAGCAGGGGCCTATAAAAATCAGTTACGATGCATTTTCCACATTTACAAGAATTGAAAAGATTCAAACACTGAAGAGACAAACACTGAGACACATAAAATTACCTACACTGATGCCATACCTGAAGCATCACATATGTAACCTCATGAATTGGAATTTGAGAAAAAACAGAGATTAAGTGATCTATCTACAGCTAAGCAACAGTTACTTATTAGGGGAAAACGTAGAACTCCTGTACCTAGCATTTACTAACATGCTTCAGACTTCCCATATCAAGGCATGAACTGCCTCACAAAATGAAATGACATCATAGACTCTAAACTTTAATTACCAACATGGATAAACTGGCTATTCAGTCAGAGTTACTTCTGAAGAGGTAAGATACCATTAGGGACATCAGTGCAGCATGGCTGTATGTATGTACCTGTGTGCACATGCCTGTGCTTTGGAACTTGTGACACTGAGTTAGTATCCCTGCAATGCAAGATCAGTTGTTTCAGAAAGGTGCCAAACATGGCAGGGAACAGACAACTTTATTTATATCTGTTAGTAACAACAGGCTACACAACCAGGAAAACCTATCCACAGGTCATCTCTTACTTTTAGGAACACAAGCCACAGACCAGGAGCATACTGTGGTATGATTTGGTAGAGAGACAAAATCATCTCTGCACTTGGATTCTGATCATCCATTTCAGCACAGAAAGTTTGTATCCAAACTGCAGAGACCATCAGAAAGGCACCATTGTTAAAATGTGATTTCTTTTTTCAGAAAGCTGAAGGTACTGGAAAAGAACAAACCGAAGGCCTCTGAATTGCGACCATTAAAGAGATAGCAATAAATTAAGATTATAGCAGGCATTTCCAATTTGACAGAAACTTAAAAATCCAAAGCACGCTGATTTTACCCTAGTTCTGCACAATACCAGGTAAGACACTTTCTGGTGTGTAATACTTTGTTGAAAGTTGTGAATTAAATAATTTAGTTCCGTTGTACTATCACTTGGTGAGGCAGGAAAATAACAAAACTATGCAGAGAGCGACCTACCCAGAGCTACTTATCCTGAAAAGTAGGCGTATTTGAAGCATACTTTTGTGGGGAGAAGAGACTTTATTGCTGAGATTTCATAAGGCACAGCTGTTCTCCACAGACATGTGTCTTTTGTAATTCCTTCACTGGAAAATATATTTGTTAATAGCGGCTAAAAATACACCTTAATGAAGAGAGTAAGTGACTGAAAAAATACATACAAAAACGGTTACTATTTTGAAGATTAAGAAAATCCCCGAAATAACTTAGGACATTTGAGCAAGTATATGAATAGGTGTTCCTCTGAGGTCATAAGCCACAAGGAAACTACACAAAATGCAAAAAGAGTAAATTCTTCATTTGCCCACAGGTTGATACCTGAAAGTCAGGAGTGGCTTCACAGCACAGATCTGAAACTCTACTGTTTCTCAAACTGAAACAGCTGCCGAGATCTCCACGGCTGAAATCCAGTCATAACAGAAACTTACGCGCTTCACGCACCAGAAAAAACAGTCTCTGTTTTTCTTCTATGTTAAGGCAAACAACTGGAGCGAGGTAAAAATTTGCAGTCTCAACTTTAAAATGTAATTTTCAAATTAAGCTCTTACAAAGATGGGTCAGTGTTGATTCATCCTCTTGAGAAAAATCTCATGCATATAGTCCCAAAATTTTCCCTGATGTGACTCATTGTGATGAATCATAGCAGTTAGGGCCTCACCCTGATCAAGGCTTTGCCAATAATCCTGCAGCCACATCTCTTTCCAACTGAAAGAAAAAAAAAAGAGACATCACCATAAAGGATTAAAAACAGTAAGTAAATTTTCAACTGTATTAGCACTGAAACCAATCTTTTTCTTTAACCTGAGAATAAAATGCACTCAGGAGATGGCTGTACTAAAGAATGTTGTTACTGTGTCACTGTGACCCAAGTCATTTATAAAAACTTGCTATGAATGTACTGTACAGAAAATGTAAGTTCACTATTAGTTTTACAACATTGTATATACATCAGCATGTGACTACAGCATTAACCAAAGAGACTAAATTATTAACTATAAAGAATAAAAATGTATGTTAAAAGAACACGTAGCAGAGTCCTTACATGATTTTGAGAGCAGCCTTCTGTAGCTTCTAACAGACTAAAAGAATGATTTTTTTCAGATAAACCATTAAACAATTAGAGAATGGCGTCATTACAAATTCAGGTCACACATGGTAGACAAAAAAAAATCAATACATCCCTCAACTTTGACTCTGTTCTTTTTCTCTAGACTAGATGGTCGAGAATAGGCTTTTGTTTTTTCAGTGCACACATTCTCAAACTTTATAGCACAGACTCCCTCAATGCAACTTCCACCAAGTCTCTTCCCATTAGTCATCAGGCAGACTTCTCTCATTTGTGTTTACCAAGGTATTGTAATAATTTATCTCGTCTCCGTTGTTATCTGCTTCTCAGCCATATAAGCCCATCGCAAATTTGGCAAAGGAGGACCAAACTGATGCTCTTTTTAAACTGTCCACGTAAGTTACCCAATACTCATTAACTTACATACAGAGCTTTTAGTTTCTTCTCCATCCTAATCACAGAAGTAAGTACAGTGCCTTCTGTGCTCACTCCACACACAATTATTAAATCAAGTACAGCTGCACTGCCTAGAAGCAGATGCCACCCACTACTCTAGAAATACCAAGAGAAACACACAACACATTACAGTTGCTTTCTTCGTGGAACAGCATACACATATGCCATAGAATTAGCTTGCTCTGGTCGACAGCATCACCTGTGATGAGGCATTTCTGCAGAGATCTCAAAATTGAGCTTTTAGCATAAATTACAATGTGAGAGGCTTACTTCTGCATTAAAAAAAAGAGAGGTACCATCTACTGAATGCTTTCTTCGTAAAATGAGGCACTTGGACATGTTTTGTTTACCAGCTAAATTCATTAACTTCTGTTCAAGGACTGCCAGCATGAGTTTCTTTTTTTTTACAGCACCGAGTAAGGGCACGTTAGGAAAATTACTTGCACTAAGTACTTGGCACAAAACTATGTGACAGTAGGCAACAAAATCCCAAAATATTTTCCAGCTGAACTCTACAGAAACAACACAGAAAGGAATACAGTATGCAAGCAAAGACTTTTGTAAAAACAATGAAACAAGATTTTGGTAGCTTTTCTTTTTACACTGCTGTACTTTAAGAAAATTAATTCACTCTGTTTATGTAACAGAAAAAAAGGTACCTCAGGCTAACAGTCATATACAAGCATCCTGGAACCACCACTGCATACACCTGAAATATCACTACCATGAAATACAGATTAATTCCTGACTGATTACTGGATTCTACTATAAGAGACACCTTACGGTCAAGACAAATCTGACACACTTTTAAGCTGTTTTTTTCCTCTTGAAAATAAACAGTAACTTGACAACGAACAGAACTAGGAAAACCATGATGGTTTCAAAATACTCTTTTATCAAAGGCACAGTGGTTTCTCTTTTCTCATGCTACCACAGATGAAAACTTCAGGTAACTGGATACTGTCTCTTGGTCTTACAATTACTCTCTCAAATTCAAACGAAGAAGTTTATACAGCCTTTCTTCTCAAACTGACTTGGGTGTGAAGCCCTTAAGTCTGCAAACATAATGATTTAGAAAACAGGACTCCACACCTAGAGCTAAAGGACACTAAAGACAAGGAATAATAATGTGTCCTGGCTACATGGAGGTTCTGATGCACTGATTCTGTCAATTCAGCGCATTCATCAACCCTAAAAAATATTACACCTTGGAAAAAGAGTTACAAGTCATGCAGATGTGCAGAGTAACCTTATTGCAACTGGGTATTTGCTTCATATATATAACTCTTCATTGTTCTCTGAGTAACCTAAGCTTCCAGAAATCCAAGTCCAAGTGTATGTTTGTAGTCAGACCTGTATGTTGCATACAAGTCTGTCTGTAACCGCACTCAGCCTGCATAATTTTTCCACAATATTGTTTTCTGCAGTAACAAAATACACAACTGACTGGCTCAGTAGACAATCACCTAAATTGATCTGTTGGCATAATATCCCTGTCAAACTCTGACAAGATATGAACACATTTAGCTAATGCTTTCTTGGCAATTTTATGTTACTATCACACCATTTACTATTTTAAATAAACATGTTCCACTGGTGAGAGAAAAATGGTGAAAGCTCAGATGCTTAGGATACAGAACCCCCTGTATTTCACTGGAGATGTCTGATCAGAAGGTACAGCTACAGATCATTCTAAAGCAGACAGCAGACACTGTAAATGCTTCCCCAGTACAATTTTCCAAATGCAACTCATGTCTACCAACAGGGGGAGCGAGATGTGGGAGTGGTTCAGCGAGATGTGAAAACCTCCGCGGGATGCATCTGTAGCACAGATTATAGACCAACTAGTCAAAACGTTGCTGATGACCACTGCATAGAACAATGTGAGCACCTGAGCCTGCAGTGCCAGAAGCATTCCTCTGCTGCCATCTGCTGCTCGACAAAATGAAAATCTATGAAAAAGCCAAGAATGCTCTGACAGTACAATGCTGAATAGAGTTACAAAAAAAACCCAAACAAACCAACCCTACATTTTGCTACCAAGACTGCGAAATCAGATTATTGAGGTTGTGGAGCATCACTCTTACGAGGAATGGTTGAGAGAGCTGGGACTATTTAACTTGAAGAAGACAAAAGAAGAGTGAGGAGACCTGATCCAGGTCTATAAATATCTGAAGGGTGGCTGTAGGAGGATGGTGCCAGACTGTTTTCAGTTGTGTCCAGAGACAGGACAAGGAACAATGGGCACAGGCTGGAACACAAGCAGCTTCATTTAGAAACAAGGAAAAGGTTCTTTACAGTGTGAGTCACAAAGCCCTGGAACAGGCTGCCCAGAGAGAGGCTGTAGAGTCTCCTTCCCCGGAGATACTCAAATGCTGCCTGGATGCAACCCTGTACAATGGGGTTTAGGCAGTGCTACTTTGGCTAGGGAGAGCTGGACTTCGCAATCTCTTGAGATCCCTTAGAGATCTGGCTATTCTGCTGTTACGGTTAAAAAATCCTTCAACAAATCAACCAATGAACAGAAAACAGAAGACTAAGGACCCTTTTACTTACAAGCCTACCTTCTCAATTAGTCAATATGAGAACTACTTGTACTGTGGAAAATGCTTTTTGAGGGCAATCATCACAAGTTTTGTGACACAGGCTTTTTCTTAACAACTGGGATGACCTCAGGCTTATTTTCTTTCTTCGTTTTCACTTGGCTATTTTTCGAAGTGCCCAAACAAAGGACAAATTGGTATCCCATACTTGAAAAATCATCACGCATTTTCAAGATGGGTAATGTAATGAAAACCTTATTTTAGAGCTTCATGTCCACATAGAACTGAGTTCTCTGTTAGCACACTTGAAATCATAGATTCTGCATTTTAAACACCGTTTCTTCTCATACTTTAACACTCCGAAGCATTTGATTCTTTAGTGTAGGAAATCATTAACAAAGCTATAAACTCACATAGAACATTCTGTCAACTTCCTTCTGGACAGCACATGAGACTTCCCAGTATTTTCAAAAAAGTCATTAATACTGCAGCAGGACTCACAGAACGGTGAACCCTTTGGTGATAGCTATGAACGTATCTTTAGGATGGCTGCCTGAAGACTTATGCAACTGAACTGCAGGCACTTGAGAAATTGCCTAAAAAGACAGAAATTTCTGCAGGTATGTAATTTTTCTTTACAAAACGTGGGAACTCTAAACGTTACACTCGTAATACATTGCACAAAAAGCGGGCATATAGTTTATGACCTGCAAGAATCCTTCATTATAGGACACTGAAGTGCTGGAGGGGGTCCGAAGGATAACAACCATTGGCAAAGGGTGTAGAGAACAAACCTTATGACAAGCAGCTGAGGAAGCTGGGGTTATTTAGTCTTAAGGAGCCTGAGGAGAGACCTTATGAAAAGAGGCTGTAAAAAGGTGGTAGAGAGGTAGATGTTGGTCTTACAAGTCATGAGTGACAGGACAAGAGAAAGTGGCCTCAAGTTGCTCCAGAGGAGGTTTAGGAAAAACTTCTTTATGACAATCACTGTAAAGGGAGACTGAGGAGAGCCCTTACTGCTGCCTACAACAACCTGAAATGAGGTTGTAGAGGTGGGGGTTGATCTGTTCTCACAAATCACAAGTGATAGGCCAAGAGGAAATGGCCTCAAATTGCACCAGGGCCAGGTTAAGCTAGAGGTGAGGAAAAACTTCTTTATTGAAAGAGTCATCAGGCATTGAAACAGGCTGCCCAGGGAAGTGGTTGAATCTCCATCCCTAGATATGTTTAAGTCATGTAGATCTGGAGCTTAAGGCCATGGTTTAGCAGTGGGCTCAGTAGGGTTTGGTTAGTGGTTGGTTGGACTCAATGATATGAAAGGTCATTTTCAGCCTAAATGATTCTATGAACAACAACTTCAGACACTGGCACTGAAAAACCTTAAGGTTTGGGAACCCAAGCACTGACTTATTTAGTATTAATGCATGCATTAATACTAAACAAACCATACAAATAAAACCATCCTCTGTGTGTCAAAAGCGGTTGCCTGAGGGTTGGTGTGGTTAGTTCCCTCCTGACAGACTCAGCTGTCACCAGAGGTGGTTAACACTGGGCTACAGGGCTGAGAGATTCCAGTACCACCAGTAATCCCTGTGTGCAACATGGACAAGAAGCTCAAATCTATTCTGTCTGGCATGGTGACTCTCCTAAATAAATGGGATGAAGTCACTCAACACAAGCCAGAATTGTGTCACATAAAAGTCTTGTGAAGTACTCTGGGTGAGCCTGACTTCTGCTTTGAAGCTAACAGGAGTTAACCAGGTCTGCACTGAACAGTGACAGCCCCATTCTTAGTGGAGTACTTTGTAAGGAGGTGTAGAGCTACTTCCATGCAAAGACTAGCAACTGCTTCACCATCAGTGTTCCAAAAAACATTCCGTCTTCAAAAAAACGAAGAGGCTAATAGAAACAAAGGATTATCATAACGTCATACAAGATGTTAACAGACATTTTCTGTGTCTCAGGCTTCTCATTCAACCACTGACCAAGACTTCTTCATCCTTAGTGTACACATTATCAGAGCTAATATCACCCACAAAATAGGACATATAGAGTACTTAAAGATGTATTCAAAAGATCATTATTAAAAGTTACAGCTACTATTATTTGAAGCTTTTACTTTCAAAACACATAGTATTGGTACATTACCTGTCTCCTCCAGAGATGTCTTCAATGCTTCCAAACCCAGGAGTTGGCATAGGACATCCCATGTGCTTGAACTGAGCTATGCGAGGTTTGGGAGCTGGAATTTTCCCCTTAGACTTTTTGTGTTCCTGCTCTTCTTTGACCCTGGTGTTCTCTCTGTCACAGATGAAACACTCAAAGCCATTCAGGTAATTGGGCAGAGTCATGTCATTCACACCCCACTCCCGTTTCTCCAAGCTCTCTAGCAGGAACTGGTTTTTGATTCCACCAAGGTTTTTATACTCTAGATACTTCATATATTCCTCTCCATTCTTGTCCAGAAAATCAAGATACTTTGCCAGCTCCTGGGGGCTCTCAAAGTCATCTATAAGAATGATGGAGTGGTTGTTTGGCATCCAGTCCCGCACAGCTGGGGAGCCTCGGTATACCGGCACAGCACCCAAGTGCATTGGACGCCACAGCTTCTCTGTCATGTAGTCATCACATATAGCATTTTCCAAGGCCAGATGAAACTTGTACCTGGCGATAAAAGTCATAAATTCAGAATCTTCTGTAGTGGCTGTAGAAGTGTCTCTTAGTCGCTCGCTGGGAAGCTCTCGGTTATGCAGGCATTTCCCATAGGAGTCAACCTAAAATAACAATCAGTATCTTTACAGTGATTTGTAGTTTTCAGAGCTTGTAGTTCTCATAAAATTCCTAACTTTGATTGGTTCTTAGTATCTTAGTTTAGCTCCACTTTCACTCCAAGTTCTTTCCCGTTTGACTATTCCTAGCGTCCCCATTTTAACAGCTGTAGAAGAAACCGAATCTTTGGTTTCAAAGGCAGCATAAACTATGCTACCAATTGAGGGGTGGGAGGACTGCACAGAAAGTAAACTGTCACACAGGAGTGTATTACTGGATAAAAGACAAACTGAGAGGTTAGGAAGAGCATTCAATTCTGTGTTAAACGTAATCTTTTACCTAAAAGAGACCTGACGCTTTTCCAAACATTGATTACACACAGTTCCACACAGTCTCTGGCAAAAAAATTCCATTTGCCAGACTCAGGAAAACTGATGCACAGAGCTAAACAAATACTGCCTGAAAATGAAAAACAATGCACTTTATCTGGAATCTGCTTCATGCTTTCACAATACGATCACATTTTTTAAATTCTTTTGTCTTTGGTTCACTACTGAGTGCAGAACAAACTTGCACTACAAATGAGTCACGACCAAAAGAAACAGCAACTAGCAAAAAAGTTTCAGAGAAAGTCCAATAAACAGATAGGTTTTTTGTTATCTCCTGTCCTTTAGAACTTTAAAGGAAAGAAAAAAGCACTAAACTTCTTTTTCTGTTTTAAAGAAGCCACATTATTTCAGTTTTCAAAGCTCCTATCTACTGAGCCATGGCAGTACAAATCAACACAGGTGTGACACGGTCCTACCACAGTGCAGATAAGGAGCACATTCTCCACACAAGGCAGTCTGCCTTTATACCACATGCCTGTGCTTTCAAACTGGGCTTGTGAAGGGCCTGCAGATCAGCTTAGAGGTCCAGATTTCAGCAACTTCTAGCACTTGTTTCCTTCAGCGTTAGCCCAACCCGTGACTGATCCCAAGTCCAGCCAACTACACGACTAACATCTACCATGAGGCCTACCTACTGGCTCACGATGTAGTCTAGACCATGCTTTGGGCAGAATAGAACTAGATTTCCTGTGCAGCTGCAGGCGGCGGGCATGCATCCCCTTACGATTCGCGTCCTGGCTAGAAACAAGGACAAACAAACCCTGTTAAAAAGACGAAGCCGAGTGGGACAACCAGGCGGCCCTCCGTCTCGCACCCACCTGAATGTACTTCATGAGCTCCCGCACGTAGCGGTCCCTGTCGGAGGGCACATCGCAGTGGGACTGCAGGTAGAGCACGGGCCCGTAGCCGCGCCGCCGCCACTCGTCCTTCTGCGCCAGGGACAGCGCGGGGCCGCGCAGGTAGCCCGCGCCGGGCAGCCACTGCAGCGTGAGCGGATAGTCGGACTCGCGGCGGAAGGTAGCCGTGTAGTTGAAGAGCCGGATGCCGGGCGGGTGCGAAAGCAGGTAGTTGTTCATGGGGGACTCCTCGTGGAAGAGGGCCCAGGTCTGGTGGGGCAGGCGGGGCAGCGGCGCCTCGTAAGCCCTGAAGTCGGTGCCGTAGAAGATGAGCGCCTTGGTGCGGCGGTGCCGAGCCGCCCGCCGGTTCCGGGTCACCAGGCAGGAGCCGCGCGGGCAGTCGATGCGCTCCGTGTCGCCGGGGAAGTGTGGGAAGAGGCTTCCGCTCCACCACAGCAGGATCGGCAGGACCTTGTTGCTGCGCGTGTCGTTGTTGCCAGGGCCACGGTAGGACGCTGCGGCGACGAAGGCCGCGCCCGGCGGAACTGCACCGGGCGCCCACTCCTGCGTCCCGCACGGCGCCTCCTCCGCCAGCCCGGCCTCCGCCGCCGGCCCCTCCTCTTCTACTGACTCCAGCCTCTCCAGCCTCTCCAGCCTCTCCACCGCCAATGCACCCCAGGCCAACACCAGCATCGCCCAGAGCCAGGCGAATACCCGCCTCGGTACGAGGCCCGGCCCGCCGCCCCCCATGGCCGCAGCCGCCACCGCCCTAGCTCAAAGACCGGCGCCAGGGGCCGCCCGGCCGCGGGTGGCGATAGGTCACGGGGCTGAGGCGGGGCCTCCGCAGCACCGCCTCTTCACACTCCGGGCACGCTAGGCGCAAGGTAAAGGCGGCAGCCGGGGAAGCAAGACGGGATCATAGGCGGCGCTCGTACAGCGGGGAGGGGTCAGACCACGCTAACGCGCCCGCTTCCAGACGGGAGGAGACACGAACTGCAGCAGCGACAGCGGTCAGAGGAAAACCTGCACCGAGAGCAACAGCTGCAGAGGTGGTACAGGAACCATGAACCCAAACGGGCTCCTGCCAAGGACCATAAAAGGACGGCACAGAACATACCTTTCCTCGTGCTTCTTTTAAAAACTATCTCTACAGCTGCTCTTCTGTACCAACCCCAAGAAACACTCCTTCAGTGTCAAAACGTCCTGTAAATGTGCAAGTTAAGTTTTGGCTACACTGCGAGAATCCAAGAGGAGGTAGCTACAATTACCACATGGTTATGGAATTGCTAAAAGCCTCGGACTGGTATCTCAAGAGATAACTCGATCCCAGTCACAGTACTGATAACTCCTAATATAAGGATGTTTAGTCTTGACATAAGCAAGGCAGTATTCTCTGTGAGGAGCAGCTTAAAACACAGCAATGGTTTTGTTTTCTTCCAGGCCAGGCCAGTGCTCAAGCCTGATCCAGATACACACAGTGGAGAAAGCCCACCCCACCCCCCTGNAACAGTATGCCATCAACCAGGGGCTCTGCAAGGCAATTTCCAGATGTCTCACAAGGGGTGCTGCCACAAAAATGCCCACAAGCACAGTTTACTCCACATGATTAATTTACAAGATGCACAAGGTCCATCATTATTGCAGTGTATCAATTCAGTAGCAGATTTTGGACATAATGTACATTCTGTAGGAGAGGAACCTCAAGAAAGTAATCTACAGCAAAGTACTGTTAGATATTAAGCAATGATTGTCTTGTGCTTTCATACAGATTGTTGTTAAGATCAGCAAATTGTACAATATCAATGTTCTAGGCTACAATCAAGTTACACTGCCAGTTCACTCACTCTTGTTTTGCAGTTAGAACCCCCTGCCTCCCCAAAACCCCCAACTCTCATCTATCCTAACTCTGAAATAGCACTGTTTCTCAAAAAAATTAAAAAAGCCCAAATCTAACACTGTCACAAGGTAAGGGTAACACTTGCCAAAGCAGACCAAAAAACCCCCCAGTTAGATTCAACTGTATTAGAAAAAAGGTAAATCTCAGCAAAATGGAAGTTCAGAAGAGGGAAAAATACTGTTATCTATGCAAAGTAACACCAAAATTAAACAGCACCTTTTGTCTGTTGACTCTTATTAAATTCATCGTCATTCACTGTAAAAAACCAAACCAACGAGATTGAACATGGTCAGCAGAAGATGGGACTGAAAAGAATCAGTGAGCTAGACTTCAGCCCTTCCCATTTCCTCCCTCCCGCAAAATACAGGGCTTGGAAAAATAAGCAGTGTTTATTTACTAACAATGACATAAAATACATCTTAATATATTTTTATTTCTTTACAAATTAAAAGATGCATTGGAAAAAACAAGTGAAGAAAAATGAAAGGTTCATTTATGATTTCATTTCCACGGCCCACCCCTCCCCAGTATTAATACTAGAAATTAGTATTTGTGGAAGTCTGTGGTTGCTGTGCCTTATATTCCTAGGAAGTTCTTTTTTCACTCAGGTTAAAAATCCTCTAGATTTTTGGTTGGAGGCAGTATGTAGAATAAAAAGTTGGCCACATTCATACAAAATCGCTGAAGGTTCTGACAACTACATCTTGAAAGAGTTTCTCCATTACAATTTTCATATTCCCCTTTCTGTGTAGTGATGGGAGGGAAGACAAACTAGCAGCATTAGAAGAAAAATGGATTTATGTACATGCTACAGGATATGAAACTAAAACCACAGCCAGAAAGGTACTGATTCTGATGTTAGCATGGGCTTTCCTCTGAAATATCAAGTGCAGACAATATGTTCTCTAATCCACCCACCCTCATTTTTGCTTCCTTCCACTTTTAATGCTATTGGCAGCTTAAATTCCTGGGAATTTTAAGAACACCTGCTAAGTGTTCACACTAAAATATACAAGCCCCCTTTCAAAAGTGAATAAACAAAGCCCTTAGAATTCTGAATTTGCACTCACTCCTTCTTCACAGGAGTCTTCTCATCCACCCTTGCAGAATGGAACAACAGAGTGGCCAAAGTGGATGGATTAATCTGTCTGAGGTATTTTATTTTAACAAATAGGCTTATAAAAAGGTTTTGTGCAAGCTGATCAGTAGGTAAGAATGGGGAAGGGTATAAACATCCAGTAATGAAACTCTTCACTATGGCCCAACTGCTTTCAATAACCAAATTAGGTACCTGCTATACCTACACTACAGTATAATCTAAATCTTAAGTTTTTGTATCCCCTTCCTTGTAGAGTTCAGGGTACAAAGCAGTCTCAAATTTGCACCAGTTTAAATTAAATTCCTGCTTGTTTGACACGATTCACAATATGTTTGAAAATGGCCACTTCCTTATCACCTATTTCTTACACAGCCCCATATCACCTTGTTAAAGTATTTTCTGCTTAAGCTTAAGAGGCTTTTGTTCCCACCACCATCTGGACAGATGGAAAAGCTCTGCAAGAGAGGCCATGGAACATGGACTGAGTGGGATGTTACAGAGCTATGCAATGAGAAGGGAAGGCGCCACCACGTATGTCAAACAGGAAGCACTGTCTCTGTCCCTCTGCTGTTCAGAAGCTATTGATTGTTGCCCACTGAACTGTTACTTACTCCATGATAGATCTGCACAGCAACTTAAGAGTACAGGGAAGATCGTAGAACAAAAAGTTTGCCCTGCTGCCTCCTGGTTTACCACATTTCCTTTTTCATGGGTTGCTGGTTCAGACAGCCATATGACACATCTATCTGTGCTCTGCAACTTGTGTTTGGCTGCTCCAGCTCCCATCATCTGACCTGCCTCTTGTCCTCCCCACCTGCACACCCTCTTCAAACCTGGAGCATGCACACATGCCCATACAAACACACAGCAACTACCAGAAGTTTGGAAGAGTTATCGCTTTTTCACCCAATGCTGAATCATGTACAGTGAACTGAAAAAAACCTACATTCATTACGACAGGATTAGCGAGCATGAGGTGGGGGTGTGAAGTCCTGCCAAGCACAGGAAACAATTTAGATGCAAGTAAAAGACCTGGTATCAAAGGCCTTGGTTTTTTTAGCCCTCACCAGGAAAATTTTTCATCTCTCATACGGGACTGGGAGAGGTTGAAAGGATTTCTGCTTATGCAATGTGTATTAAAAATTATGGAATTGTACAGATTTCTACGTTGTCCTTTTTGAGGGCGCTGAGCCTTCAGATCAGGTCATTAAGTGAAGACTGAAATGCCACTGCTGAGTTGCAGCTCCTCTCCCTCCTCTAGCTCAGTAGCTGCCGAATCTCCTTGTGCATGTGACACAGGAAGTCCACATATGAAGCCCCCCCATTCAGGCTCTTGTCCTCCACTAGAAAGTGTTTGAACAGCATTTCCAGCTTATCTTCTTGCTTCACAATTATTAACTACAGGAAAAAAAACAACACAAAACCAACAGTGAATAGTTAGCAGTATTAAAGTTGTTTGGAACAAAAAGAGCAAAAAGCTCAATAGCTCCAAATTCCAGAGACAAAATCATAATCACGACATGTATGTCTTGAGTGCTTTGACTTCGTTAACTAAGCCAGGTTTAGTCTCAATCTAAATAGAAGGAAAACACTATGTATAAGGTTTCTGCAGCAGGGTATCATAATAGGTCTGAAAAAGACTAATTTCAGAACTACAGTAAATGCAGAACTCCAAACATAGTACAAGAATTATTTTATGATCCTTAAAAACGATGTTTGAAAAACATTTATGAGACCAGGAAATGTAAGTTCAGCATTGCAGCACTACTGGGTGTCACCTGCCCTGTGGAAAGGGAAAGGCATTTAAAGACACAAATGGCAGATAACATTTTTACCTTCATGTAGCGGGACCTCTGCACTTGAAGCATGTCAATGATAGACCGTACTTTCTTTGAAAAGGGGTTTTCCAAGACAGGCAGGGCACTCTGCAATGGAAGACACCCAACCCCCATCAGTCACGTGAAGTAGAGCAACATTAAAACTAAACTGCTGAGTTTAGTTTATTACATAAAGGTAGAGAAATATGTATCACTAGTAACACTGTCAGTGGAGCTACACCTTGTCAAATGAAGCATGCCCAACATGCCCAGCCTAGAGGCATTTCCACTAGCTTCACACACTGTAGCTTCTCTTGTTCCTAGTATGAAAAAATTATCACTGTTTCCTCAACTTGCTTTCTCATAGTTTAAAATTTTGGGCAACGATCACAGACATTAGCTCCCACCCTGTCACCCAACTCACCAAGGCCTTGCTAATCTGACCAAAGGATGACACTCCAAAGAGGTTCTGGATCAAGCCTTGCTGCACGTTGACTCCCACCCACACAAAGATGTTCAGCCCATTCTCCAGCAGATATATGTCACCCTTGGAGAGACGTTCCTCTGAGTTCCGAATTGCTGCTGGCAAGGAGTCACTATCAACATCTGCTTTGGTCTTGTTTGGAGTGAAAGAAAAATTAAAATATAATCACAATTGTAAGTCACAAACATCTTATGAGTAATGAAAATTTGTGCCACTAAGATCCCAATGGTTTTCTCATTTCTAAGACTCATAAAACTGCTACAGCTGTGACTGAAGTGTTATTTTACTTGGTTTTCTTACTGAATGTGACACAGGAGCAGATCACAGACTCTTGGTCAGCAAAAGAAAACATAAAGCTTGTGTCAAATTAATCTATAAGTCCAGTATTGCCTCCTGGAGTAGGAATGTAATTACTTGTTTGTGTTAGCCCAGCAGTTACAGTACTTAAAATGTCAGAATAGTATGTGGAGTTGCACTACAATCATGAAAGCTAGTGCATAAAGTTACACAAAGATTTAGGACTTTTTAAAAGACTATGAAAGGGTCCCAAGTGTCATCTTTGGCACTAGTCTTATGCTCACAACATAAAAAACTCCCCAGCAAGTTCACAAGATGCAGTAATGCATCTAACACTGAGTGGAATTAAGTGAAGTATCCCAACAGATGGCAGTTCCCAAATCCTTCTCAAATCGCTTTCCCTTACTAAAATACAAATACCAGTCCTTACAAGAAGTCAAGACAACAGTGAATCTCAAGCGGTAAGATAATCCAAATTACTCACCAGGGGCAAAAGCCTGGGATAAAAGAAAACATTTGTTTCTGCCACATCCATGGATGTGACTAACTGACGAATGTAGGTGCGGTCATCTGTTGTGACCTCCGGACCAGGCTGAAGGACGTCACTCTTCAACACACAGTTCAAGTATACAGGAAGCAGCTTCATGCATTCAGGGAGGATCAGCTACAAGTCACAAGTAGACAGAAACTGGTCAGCTGTCTTGCTGAATATTCTTGCTCAATAATATGCTTGACAAGATGAAGTTTGCATGAACCAACAAAGCGTGGTATAGCCATGATGAGTGAAAGGTGATAGTCTAAGTGTATGTAAAATTAACAGAGAACTTTTCCTTGGAGCAGGCAATGCTTCCTGGGCTCCAGACAGATGTCCAAGAAGCCATTCTCAATCACAGCTTTACTTGCAATCTTCTCTACTTCCCTCAGTTTTCATTTTGCAAATTTCTGCTGAGTAAAGCAATTGACTTTTTTTTGAGTAAGTTAGGTAGGAAGAAGCTCACATCACCTTTTAATACCAGAGCCTGTGATTCAAGTGAAAGCATTGGAATTTACCTGGCCAGCAGAAGAGGGACTAGCACAGTTCTTTCGATAGCAAGCTAGGATCTGGGCACACTGGTTGATCAATGCATCTCGTACAGTCTTTACTGGACTACTCAGAACTCCACGATATGCTGCACAGAAAGATGAAAGATGCATGGCTATCACAAAAACTGCTCATGATCAATAAAAAGTCCAAGACTACTTCCACAAACTAAATCAAAACTACTATTTTAAAGGTTTTTTTCTTACCTTAAAACTTGTGGGAAAGAGATTATACATTCTTACTGCAGATCTGAAGAAGCTAATTTACTCCACTTTATTACATATTGCTCAACTGTGTCTCCAGTGTACTTCAAAATACACTTAGTCCTAACTTGAAAGCATAGGATATACCTCCTTTTATAACCTGGCCATCTTTCTTTAATCAACTGGAAAAGGACTGTTTCTTTACATTCTAATGGCAATAAAGCTCTGCTGGATTTGTACACTGTTACTGCAAAATAAGAGGTGCAAACAGGCTATAATGCAGCAGGGTTTGATATTTAACTGTATCTATGAGCAAAGCCCACCATTTCCTATTCCTAGAGTAAAATTCTGGAATGGTTAAAGAACTAACTAGAACGGTTACAAATAAGTACAAGGACAGATTAAAATTTGTACACAGGATAAGCCTACACCCTCTATCTGCACCTCCCATTCTAAACTGTCTAATACTACCAGCACAGCTCTGCGCTCTTTCCCATTAATAACTGAAGTATCAGCATTGCCACCTGACACTTGATGTAAAGACAGTAAACAGGTGTCACTGGATGGGATGACAACAGGCATTTTAACAGTAGCTAAAGGTTGCAATTCTTGTTACCGTATTTTCCCGTACCATATTTAGCCAAGTAATTGATGAGTGTGTCTGTCTCACAGTTTCGATAGAGGTCAGCAAGCTGCGTGCAACAGTTTAAGGAGAGGTTGTGAATGCGGAGTCGTCTCTGTCCTGCACAACTTGTATATAACAATGCACACTGTAAGAGACAAGAAAGCCAGGGTACAGAAAAATGAAATCTTGGTACAATAAGAAAGGCAGGGCCTGGATACACATGATTAAAAACTAGGACTTGGGGTGCCTAAACAAGTAAGACAATTATGTAGAAGACTTGCACCATTAGCTAAAAGCGTAATAATCGAGGTTAGTGAAAGATAACAAGCAGCAATGGCAGTGGTTGGTATTAAGAGTAGTCTTGAAAAATAGGTTGTGTGTTGCAGCGAATGCAACATTGCCTGTTCGTTTTCCTCTGGGAGACCGTAGCTTGGCCAGTCACCGAGATTCACACCAATATGACGGACAGCAAATGGCGTTTATTACCGCGTGGCGTACACTTATATACCNAGAAGACTTGCACCATTAGCTAAAAGCGTAATAATCGAGGTTAGTGAAAGATAACAAGCAGCAATGGCAGTGGTTGGTATTAAGAGAAGTAGTCTTGAAAAACAGGTTGTGTAGTACGAGGCAGTCTGGGTCATTCTGAGAACAAGCATGCTGAAAAGTTAAGGGTATAGTAAGAACAGAAAGAAAGAATGAACGAACAGCTCCTTGCAGGAGTGTCTAACAATTCAGACTGGAGAGACCTCATCCTCTTCTGCAACTGTCACTCAGAGTTGGGATGTGGTTCCACTTTGACACAGTTTTGCTGACAATTCTGAAGTGCCATAGAATCATTCAGGCTGGAAAAGATCAAGTCCAACCAATAACCCTACTCTACCAATTTTACCACTGGACTATATCTTTAAACACCACATCTAAACAATCTTTAAATACATCCAAGGATGGTGACTCAACTGCCTCTCTGGGCAGCCTGTTCCAAGGCCCAACTACTCTTTCAGTGCAAGAAGTCTTCCTAATACCCAGTGTAAACCTCTCCTTGTGCAGCTTCAGGTCATTCTCTCTTGTTGTAACTCACTTTCTACTAGAAAGCCTCCGCACTCACCTGAAGGAGGGCACCATTGTCTTCACTCAGTTTGTCATCATGCTTGAATTCCACTGTGATTGTTTTATCGCAGTCCAAACCTGCCATCTCTACATCAGTTGTGTTGCTCATATAGAAAGCTCCAAAAAAGTCAGTTGCTCGAATACCTACAAATAAGAAAAAAAAAATGCCCAAATTACATACATTTTCAACAAAATAACAGGACAGCTGGCCTTTGGAGCCCTGAAAATCCTGTAATCACTGACGCTAAGTTATCGTGACACATTTCAGTAGATCCTTCTCAGTCTCGACAAAAGTATTTCCAGTTCAAAGCTTTAGCAGAGCTTTTGCACAGTCTAGTCTTCAGATGTTTTAAATTAAGTAAAAATCTGTTAGTTCCCATATGGTATGTTTGAAATGGTCAATGTATTAAAATTCACTCTTGCTAACACCCACCTGTGCTTGTGCGCACCCTCATAACAGCATCAAATCCCACTTCTTTTTGGACGTCTCTTCTCAAGTCATTCAGGAACCTATCCTGGTCTGTCTCCAGCTACGACACAAAGCAGTAATTTTAAGTTTCACACTCCAATAAGTCAGGCACTCCATATAATATAATGTAAAAATCAGCCATACAGCACTCACTGCCCTACTAATAAAACACTAATTTTTAACATAATACTGTGCTACAAGGTAACAGCAAAGCTGTTCCTGTTGTTTTTGTTATTAATAGATATATTCTGCATCAAGACATAAAGGTAACAAAAACCTTTTGGCAAAAAACCAAAATTTCTAGTAGCAATTCATTTCTAAGAAAGAACTTGTTCACTGTGGTTCACACTATGAAAAAAATCTCACAATTACATCAACCGTCAGTCTTAGGCCAACGTCAATCTTACCTGGAAATACGCGTACTTGTAAATGGAGCCTCCTGTCTGGTAAGTTACTACACCCAGGGTTGCCACATCCAAATACTGGTTCGGAAAGAGGAACAGATCCACACAGCAGCCCTGGGCCACACAGTCCTTGGCCAAGTTGTTGTAAAAGCTTGTCTGTGGCTGAAACAAAATCTAGGAAAGGAAGCCAGAGTTGAGATCAGAAAATTATGGCAAGGGAAGGAAAGAGTGATTGAGTTTATAATCCCAGACAGTACACTTTCATACTTTTAAGTATCTCTTTGGGAAAATCAGGATCACATAAATTCTTCCAGACACTTCTTTTGAGGAACTGTTGAATATTACGAAAATGACTACACATCTTACTTTAATTGCAAGTTCAGCACATTTATTTTAATCCACCAATGGCATTTTGTCCTGTGTAAGAGTCTGGATCTGTCTTTTCGTTCTCATAGCAGAGCTGTCCTTACTATGTCAAGTCTTTGCAGCTCTGCTTGAGAATAGAAAAGCACAATGCTAAACACTAGCTTGGATGGTTACAACATGAGCTACCCTTGTAATTTTTTTAATGTTGCTTTAGAATTATTTTATGCGATAAAAAGTGTAATATAGACCTGTTATGTAAATATCACACAAGTCATTTATTACCTTCTCCTTATCTGTATTGATCAGTTTCCTATCATCTCTGTTCTTTAACTTCCCTGGGGCCTCTGCGATGGGCAGAGAGGTGTGGAAAATGAAGAGCTTGCCAGCACACTCAGCTGCCTGCAGGAAAACAAACGAGATAGTGTAGGTTAGAAATATTGAGAAAAGTTCTGTGGAAAACCGTGATTCGAGAACAGGTATTCAAGCATCCTCATTACTTCACTACTTTATGTCAGGAAGGCTCTTTATCAGACACACAGACTCAGTGATCACTCAGCTACTTCAGCGATATCCAGCACAGGAAGCACAGCTTACTGGACAGCGATAGCAAATTAAGTTCTGTTCTGCTGGACCTGTGCTGGCAGAAACAAACGGACTGGCTGCAAAGAAGCACAAGGCACTAAGCAGGGCTCAGATCAAAAGGATTTGTGTAAATATGTTACGCTGCTTTCTTCTGATTTGCAGCTACTGAGTTTATGGAAAAGAAAGTCCCAGAAATAGCAAAGGATTTTGTAATCCTTGCATCAACAAATCATTAAGTTTAAATCGGTAACCTGTATCAACAATAGCCAATATTTAACAGGTTCTTTTCCCTGACATACAGTACATAACCACTTAATTAGTAATTTATATTAGTTCTTGATTGAACAATTGCCATGAACACTGGGTTTAAGACAGACTTCTAAGGACTTATGTGACAGGTAGTTTTGGGTGGAATTACACAAGCAGTCAATTCAATCAGTAAATAGAATGCATGTAATTTTCTGGAGGAAGTACTGAAATGGCACAGTTTTACAACAGCTGTATTTAGTTAGGACACTGTTGCAGGCAACTTAATAGACTGCATTCTCTCCTTTTATTGCTTATACCAGAACTTCAAGCATAGGATTAGAAAAGCACCCTGTTACAGAACTCCTCAATGAGACATCATAACTTAGGGCTTGATTTTAATGTTGGAGAGTCTTTCTTTGGTAGGTTCCATAAACCATTCAAAGCAAAGCCCAGCCAGGTACCCGATAGTGAGCCACATGTCTTGTACTTTAAGCAAAGATTACTAAAAAAAGTAATTGGGTAGGGAACAGATAGCCAGCTACACCAAGCCACAGGTGAGCCAAGTACTCCCTACATGTAGTGAACCTGCAACAAGAAGACTTACAGAAAGATTTGGAAGCATCCTCTTAGTGTGTTTGTGTTAGCAGAACATGAACTTCAGAGAACCCCCGTGGAACACAATTTGCCCTGAATATGCACTCACTAACCTTCAGTGCCTCCAGCCCTGCTTGAATCACAGGTGCAAAAACAGTTTCTGTTTCTCTTGTGTCTGCAAACATTTCTGGAATTTGATCCAGCAAGCTAGTGAAGAACAAAAAAAAAAAACAACAGAGAAATTTAACGAACCATTCAACTGGAAAAGCCACACAATTAGCTGGCAGACAAGAGGCTGAGGTAGTGTAAACAGAAGTTCTTAATGTGTCTGTAAACTTGCATAATTTTTACAGTATTTGGCACCTCATCACTTATTTGTAAAAAAAAATAAAAGATGCTTTGTCCTTCTTCATTGGTTTCTCATACTTATATCCTCAGTGCTCGCTGCAGAGCCTCAACCAATACCTACCTACTCCAGTAGCTCTTCTGTATTCATGGTCTTGTAATAAATTCCAGTATATACTGGTAAGTTAAGTCTTTAGAAAGACTAGTGACACTTGGCTTCTGTTTGCAAAGCATATTGCGTACTATTCAAAGATAATAGGTTTAATCAACACTGTCATTTTATGCTTATTAATATCTTATAAAACAGATGAGAAAAGTTATTTATAAAAATGCAGTGTCAGGTCTAGTTCCCAAAATGTAGTAGCTACACACCATAGCTTAACTGCAGCTCAAGTATCATATTAGGTAGTTTGTCAAACTATTTTTTTCTTTTAGATTTTAACGTCTTTATCCCACTTAATCACTTTTCCCCGCAAAACCGAAATTAGGCACTACTGTTTTGTCAGTTTACAGTTATTTAAGTAATTACAGAATAGCCAGAGCTGAAAGTGACCTCAAGAGATCACCAAGTCCAACTCCATACTAGCCAAAGCAACACTGCCTAAAGCTCATTGCACAGGGCTGCTGTCAGATGGGATTTGAGTATCTCCAGGAAAGGAGAATCCACAAAGTCTCTGGGCAGCCTTTACTGCTTGTGTTCATGCTTGTCTTCCAGCTCCAGAGGAAGTCGAGACAAGACAGAAGCTTGCCTTGGTTGATGAGGACTAGGTTAGGGATTTGTTGAACAAACTGAATGTACATGAGTCAATGGGCCCTGATGGGATGAACCCATGCATGCTAAGCCACTCTCCGGCATCTTTTCTAAGTCATGGGGATCAGGAGAGGTGCCTAGAGACTGGAGGTTAGTAAATGTCACTCCAATCTTCACAAAGGGTAAGAAGGAGGACCCAGGTAACTATAGACCAGTCAGCCTCACCTCCATCGCAGGAAAGGTGATGGAACAACTTGTCTTGGACACTGTCTCTAGGCACATCAGGGACAAGAGGGTCATTAGGGACAGTCAGTATGGCTTCACCAAGGGGAAGCCATGCTTGACCAACCTGAGAGCCTTCTATGAGGGCATAACCAGGTGGATAGATGATGGCA
>VZRI01007679.1:97809-114168 GCA_013397515.1 Upupa epops
GGAGTCTCCTTCTCTGGAGAGACTGTTCAAGACCCACCTGGATGTGTTCCTGTGTGACTTGGTCTAGGTGATGCTGCTGTGGCAGGGGGATTGGACTAGATGATCTTTCGAGGTCCCTTCCAATGCCTAATGATTCTATGATAATACGACTGGTCTTCTTAGCACCAAGGGCTCACTGTCAGCTCATGGCCAACTCTTACTGTCTACCAAGACTCCTAGATCTTTCTCTTGAAGTCTAATCTCCAACAGTTCTACCCCTAACCTATACTGGTACTTGGGGTTGTTCCTCCCCAGGTGCAGGACCCTACACTTGCTCTTTTTGGACCTCATTAGGTTCCTCTTTTTCCTATTAAGGTCACGTTGAATGGGAGCACAGCCCTCTGGTGTGCCAGCCACTCCTCACAGCTCTGTGTCATCAGCAAGCTTGTCCCCTTGTCCAGGCTGTTGATAAATACGTTGAGCAAGACCAGACTCAGTACTGACCTCTGGGGGACACTGCTGGTCACCAGTGTTCAGTTTGACCCTGCACTGTTGATAACAACTCCTTGAGTTACATTACAGAACCAGCTCTCAAGGATGGCCATGCAATTACCCAGCCTGTAGTTTCCTAAGTTATCCTTCCTGCACTTCTTGAAGACTGGAGGGACACTGGCCTTCCTCCAGCCCTCAAGCACCTCTTCTTTTCTCCATGACCTTTCAAAGATGATTGAAAGTGGTCTGGCAGTAGTAATTGCCAGCTCTCTCAAAATTTGTAGGCACACCCTGTGATTGTCCATGGATTTATGGATATTCAGCTTAGCTAAGAGCTCTCTAACTTGGTCTTCCTCTACAAAGGAAGAATCATCTTCTCTCTGGACCTTCTCTCTTATCTCCAGGGCATGGGCTTCATGAGGGCTAGGCTTTAGCTGTGAAGACAGAAGCAATGAAGGCATTCAATAACTGCCTTCTCTGTGTCTTCCACCATTAGGGTGCCCATCTCATTCATCAGCGGGCCTACGTTTTCTCTAATCTTCCTTCTTCTACTGATACACTGGACAAAACTCTTCTAACTGTCTTTGGTAGCCCTTGACAGGTTTAAATCCAGATCAGCCTTAGCTCTTCTCACTGCATCCTTGCACTCTCTGACAATATTCCTATAGTCCTCCCAAGAAGTCAGTCTTGTTTTCCACATGCTATGAATTTCTTGCATCCTTTTAAGTTTTTCCAGAAGATCCCTACTCATCCATGCACATCTCTGCTTGTTTCTTAAAGGGTTGCACCTATCTTGAGCTTGGAAAAAGTAGTATTTGAATACTGACCAGCTCTCATGAACACCCTTGCCCTCTAGATCCCTGACTCATGGTATTGTTAGGTAGATCTTGAAAGAGGCCAAATTTAGCTCTTCTGAATTCCACAGTTGAAATCCTACTCGTTTCTTTACTTCTTCCTCACAGGACACTGAACTATACCATTTCATGGTAGCTACAGCCAAGGTTGCCCCCAATCTTCACATCACCAAGTCCTTTGTTAATACAAGGTCCAGCAGCACACCTCTCCACCACTTGTATTAACGTTATTGTCAATGCACTACAGGAACCCCCCAGACTGACTGTGTTACCTTTCCAGTAAATTATCTTAAAAGACAGTGATTCTGTATTCTTATAACTTTCACTTCACATGATTTTAGTTGTGTTTTGGGGTTTTTCTGTGTCCAGAAATGCCCTTCTGCAGTAAATCCTCTTATATGTACATATATTCTCTGACAAACTGGACTACAAGCCAAATACACTCTTACCCTATGAATCTCTTCATCCTACTTTGACCATTTAATTTCAAAAAGTATAAGTAGTTAAAAATACACGGAGTGACTTCTAGGTGAAGAACATGACAAATAAGTGTGTAACACTTAAATCTACCAAACAAAATATTTACACCATGCTTCATAAACAAATCCCCATTACCTGGCAATAACTGTCCTGGATTCATTGACATTCACCAAAAATCCATCTAGGAGTGGCACAAACATATCTGCCACATCAGAGACAACCATCATTTGTGGCTGTGCCAGCGAGCTCTTCACGTTGTAAAAGTGTAACACTTTGTTGTAGGTGACAAAGCCTACTCGAACGGCTGATTCTTCCATGTTACCTTCCCTGTAAGAGACATATTTGATTTAACATCCAAGTAGAGAATAAAATCATTACACAGCACCCAAAACAATAAGGGATAAGGGTTAAAATGAAAGGAAAGTCTGACAGAATTACAAATAATTTTTTGATTGCTAGTTTTTTATAGGAAAGAAGTGAGAGTTTCCCCCATTTTGACTGGCTACAGCAGTATATGGTATGATTTACCTGGGCAGGTAATCTAGGAGTGACTTTAATTCTTCACATATTAGCCTCACTAAGCCACTCTTCACAGCATTGTAAGACACATCAATCATGAAAATGAAAGCAGGTGGACTGGGAAACTTGTTATTCTGTAGAAGAGACAGAAGTCACATTATAGCCATGCAATACAGCCCACAGGAAACTCTGTAACATGCACAAATGAATGCTAGTCAAAACTTCACCAGTTTTTATGTATTTTTCCACTCATGAACGGCAGTTGTTTCTTCATACCAATCTCTAGTCACTGCCTAAGACATGTAGGCACAGTGTGCTTGCAATGGACTGGTATGCCCTGGACTGCTTTTGCCATTGTGCAGTGAACAGGCACAATGGAAACTGAGCAATCAATTTACACAGCTAGGCCAGACAGGGAAGCAGATGGAGAGATTTCCTGACAGTTTTTGGAATGTGATCACCCTTGTTACCACCGATTTCATCAATACAAAGCAAAGGATTTTTCTCTCTGAGAATGGAACCTTTTCCCTTCTACTTAAATATCAGTTTTGTTTTGGAGAACTGTTTCAGTCAAGAGTTTTGTGAACTCCTACTAGAAGAAGCGTAGAGAGCACAAAAGCAAAACAGAACAACTTTCAAAAAATTTGGGAAGATGGCATCTCTTTTGAATTAGAAGTGTTTCTTATACTGTTAGAAGCAATATAATTGTTTTTTCCCTTAACTTGAAGTAAAGCTGAGACATCAGGAGGTAAGCAGTATAAAGCTGCAACATTTAAACATCTATATCCCCATTAATATTCTCAGAGGAGATACCAATTGCTTTAATAAACACTTTACATATATTATTCCTATTGCTTAGAGTTTAATTATTATTTAAATCTTAAATTTAAAAATGAACCAGCTCTGATAATGTGTATTTCCACCCTATTCTTATGTTTTTAACCAATATGGCTGTATTTGAAATTTTTCAATAGTTAAAGTCTGTCTTAGGCAACAGGTTGCAGACTGCACAGTTACTATTGTACTTTCCTCGAATGTCTCCTACATTCTCCTATTGCACCAAGAACTACTGTAAGACAGTCCCTCCACCAGAACTGCTCAGGTAACAGCAGCTATAGCTGCTTATATAGATCCAGAAGAGAATGACAGAGGCAGCTAAAATAAAATTGTATTTTGTCATGATTTGTCACAATCAGGCTTAGCTCTACTCTAGGAAGTAAGCAGATAGGCATAGTATTTTATACAATTCAGTGGGTTAGAATTCAAGCTGTTAATTACCTCTGGCAGCTAGAAAGCAGCCTTGACAATTCAATTTGCTCATACTTTAAAGAAAATGGGGTTTTATTTAAAAGCAAACTAAAATACAGTGATGAACACCTACTACTGTACCTTGCAATAGTCAACTGTTGCTAGAAACTCATAAGACCCCAGTGACAATTCAGGTCGGTCATAGAAGTCTACTCGCTTTCCAGTATGATCCAAATGCTGGAAATAGTGAGGTGGCACTGGGAAAAAAATAAATCACTAAATTCAGAGACATGCTACAATAAACACCGCGACTAGAGTTAATGTGACAACAGCTGTTTCAAATACAACTCCAGAAAAGTTAGCTAGGACTTTGTGCTAGCACATAAGTAATATTAAAAGTATTAATGTAATTTAAGAGCATCATTAAAGGCAAGAAACAGTGACAAACAGCTTCCAGTTTGCCCTGTGCACCAGGTGGCACACTGTATAGTCACTATTGCACTCGAATGTCCTTTACATCCTGATTTTACTTTTCTTATCAGAAGTATCTCTACAATACACTCTTGGGACTCTTCTGAAGGACTTAAGTCCAAGGGAAAGACACAACAATTAGTAGCAACAAATTACTTAAAACAGAGTTTGACACAAACTACAGGCTACAATGTGGCTGCAGCAGTTTAGGCTTACTAGAAGTCCGAGATCCTTATTTTGCTATATGAGTTATGAAGCATGGAAAGGAAAGAGTTGAGAGTGAAGACTTCTAGGCACCGGGCATAATCCTTTTGTCAGAATAGACAAGGTCCTTCTTACAGTGGATTGCAAAGTATTAAGGAGGAGGAACTAGAGGAGTAATGACATGATGGTACCAGACTTCACAAAGGAAAATGGGAGTTGAGCTAAGCTTTTGCTTACAAAAGTCAGCAGCAGAATCGAAGGAAGCATTTCCCTCGTGTCTCATGACAGAGCCCTGAAGAACTGCTCAGGTAACAAAACATATTTCAGTTACAGCTGCTCATATAGATCCAGGGGAGAATAAAATGAGAGTATTTATAATGCTAGTATTCACCACCTTCAAATTACTCAAAACTTTCCAAGAACAGTTAAAAAAAAACCCAGAAAGTTGTAACTTTAAGACTCATATATATATCTAAGCACCTATCACTCATATCTTCTCTAAGTATACATCCAATAAAAGTTCATTATCCGATTGTTTTTGCAGAGAAAACAGATTTTTCTTCTCAAGTATTAGGTACAACTACACTGTTTTTTCATAATATTGTTTTCATTACCAGCCTCTGGTAATGGAGGGCATCCCTCCATTACATGAGAGCATCCCTCCCTTTCCTGCCGCTGCTCACTTGTTACCGGTACAGCCATTCATACAGCTGCTGAGTGAGCAGGAACAGGGAATGCATACAAGCTAAAAAAATCACCAGGCAAAAAGGTTTCTTAAAGTTAGCAATTTCTAACCCCCATGAGCTTCTCATTTTGGTTTGTACAAAAATTTTTATGGCAAAACTGAGGTGGTAATAACAAAGAGCTAATTAAAGCAAACAGAGCAAACAGTGTTACCAAGTGAAACACTAAATATCACTGATATTTTTTGTGGTACCTTCCTGTGCCTTCAAAAAACTGATGTCATGCTATGAACTTCTAATAGTGACTTCTAATTAAAAGAAAACATGTTTTATATTAGTATAGAAGAGCGAATAATATTAACTGGCATATATAGAACACTCCTGCTCAGTTATTTCATCTCTATGCAATATTTAAACAGTCTTTGTGAAAAAAGAAAATCAATCCTAACACGCTACTGACTAGATGTACATCTCAGTCTATCATAGAAAAAACCAGCATAAATAATTCTTGAATGACCACATATTATGCTACTCACACCTCATGTCAGGAAAGCGGTATGATAATACTGCAATGCATAAGCACTGTAATTTGAACATGATTTCAGAACTGAGCACTGTATGGTTTAGAACACTTTTTTACCAGACTTTTTTTACACACACTAGAGCACAGTATATGATAGAAATTACCATAACAATTGTGTTGCAACTTGTTCAAAGATCACTCCAAGGGAGCCTAGAGACCAATTTTCTGAAGAAATCTTACCCTCAGTGACACAGCTGCAGAAACAACACTGGAACCTCCTTCCACCCTCAATGAACTGCATAAAGGGGCACATGTAAGCCTTGCACCTATTGCATCGAACAGGACCAGATTCTCCATGGTCTACCAAATAAGGAAGAGTCTGTGGAAGCAGGGGAGAAAAATCAGAAGAAAGCAGCAGCCACGCATATTGCAGAGTTTAAAACCATTTCCCCGGACATTGCATAGGTTTTAGCATTTTGGCAGCTGTGGGAGAGTGCAAGGGGTAGGGGAAGTCTTTCATAAATGTTTCTCACCTCAAGCTCTAGCACAGCAGTTCGCTGTGGGCTGCTGTCATTAGTAGGTTATTGTACTTAGACACAAACAAGTCCTTCTGCATGGTGCTACACTACTTTATGTGAGAACCTGCTTGAGAAGTACGAGCTCTAGCATGAGTTTCACGATGTACAGCACAGATGTATCCCAAGTGAACACAAAAGACTGGAGCCAAGAAAAGAATGGCTGTGATAACCTCCCATGCATGAACACACTATTTACATTTCAACCTAGGCTGTGCCCTTTATAAGCAGCTTTTAAACTATCGCAAAAAGCAACTTTTCTGACAAAATAGAACTCAGTCATTGCACTCCATATATCAAAGAACAGAGCAACTAGACTATCTTAGCAAATTTCACCTGTTAAGACTTATTTATGCAGCTCACCAGGATATACAGTACATCCCCAAGTTCTGCTTGTCCTGACCCCACTCCATAGCAAGGCCTCAAAACCTATAGCTAGCAATATCATTTCTGAACTGTTACTGATTATATATTCCTTTGCAGTCAAATCAGAAGATGATGCTTGGCAACTTCTGCTGCATCTCAACCTCACAATGAGCAAACAGCCCTTTAAAATGAGTAAGACAGAACTTCTGCAAGCTTCAAGAACCTTTCATCAGCAAGAACAATGACACCAAAGAATCTACTTGGTTTTAATTTTTCTGACACTAGAAGTGTCTCAGTCATCCTAACCCTCCAGCCATACGCAGGAGTTGAGCAAATCCTCAGGTCGTTTTTTAATCTTCATGCCACAGATCTGTCACATCTCTCATTCAACACCACTCATCATTTACTGACAATACAATGATTTTACTGCAAGCACTGCTCAGTTCCTTTCGTTAAGGTTGACCTTTCTCAAAGGAAACAAAATTTTGTTTTTTGACTACCAGGCAATGTTGGTCTTGCAGTATTTTCCTCAGAGTCTCACCAGTAACATACAAGCAAACAAACTGTAAGGATGCTGTAAGCACGCAGCATTATGTATAATTTGCTGCTAGCCACTCAAGACACAGAAGGCACAGAGATTCTTCTTTCTGAAGCCTCAGGCTTTGCTTCCTGAACTGTGAACATGAGGCAAATGTCCTGTAACTGGCAACCAGATGCTGAATTCTTATATTTTCTTGATTTACCTGAGTGCTGTGTTAACATGACATATTTATTCTTTTATTACTAACACATTAAGCTTTAGCTCTATATACAATATTACAATCTCTCTCAACATCTGAGATCCATCTGTTAGAAGTCTCCCTCCACAGGGAGTTTGTCCATACCAAAAAGCTCCCAATGCTAGAAGCTGAATGGTCTCCAGAGTAATTCTGGATCTTAGCCATGTTTTTTTCTGGATATCAGAAGTCAAGGGACCTTGAACAACCTGATCTAGTACGGAGTATCTCTGCTCATGGCAGGGGTTTTGGAACTAGATGATCTTTAAGGTCCCTTCCAACCCGAACCATTCTATGAATCTATGAAAGCATATGCACTTGTAACCCTCCTAGTACTTTGGTCAAAGTGCTGAATTGCTACTGCAAAAAAGAATAAAAAAGAAATTGTCATGGTGATCAAAATATTACATTTTTGGACACAACATTATTCTACCTCGCAGATCTACACCACTCACTTATGGGACAACCACAAATGTTCACCTAGATGTCATTATCTAACAGATACATTGAGCAGGAATGTTGTGTTGACATCTGAAAGCATTATCCTAAAAAGCTCAGTGTGTGCACAGTGCATAAGGCAAACAGTTCTCACCTCCTCTGGGGGAAGAGTAGCCAGCGGTTTTATAACAGCAGCCAGGGGAACTTGTGACTGCTTGGCCATATCTGAGGTGCAGGGAATATTGTAAGATGTGCATCTTATGTAACGGGGGCTTGCATTACCTGGGTAAAAAAGGAAAAATCCCCACACATGAGAAGTTTGTACTCAAGAACAAAAAGATAACTGCAGTTGTGTTCTTAAATCAGAGACTAAGAGCTTATCTAAATAATAAATTCATTTCAATCTATGCAGAGCTTGAGTTCTAAACAAAATGCCTCTTGATGATTAACTGTAAAGTCCTGAATTCAAACCAAATTAACTGTCCTCCACATGAACTTAAACATCACTTTCCTTGCACACTGAAATGTACTACAGGCAGAAAACTCATGCACTTCTATTTGACTTTTCAATTTTGTCTGAAAGGTAAAGCAAAGTTTTAAGGGAGCTTTACATCTCAAACTCAGCATGGAGAAGTAAAAGATTAATTATCCTTCCTTTATGAAGCCCATGGCCCAACAGACATCCCACCTGATTTTAATAAAATATAGTTCCCAGAACAATTCAAATAACATTGTTATAAACGTCAGTTCTGAATTGTTGTTCATAGAACTCTACAGAACAGAACTCTACAGAACAGGCTTCATTTGTATCCTTGCTAATTCTGCTACCAGGTACCTGCTCTGGAAAACACTTTTAACCTGTGAACTGATTAACAGATACCAAACAATCAGGTGAATCTTAACTGATATCAAAACAACACAAAACTTGAAACTAAGCTGCTGTTGGTAAAACACATACCTAGCCACTGAAATAACTCCTCAAACTTTTCCTTCAAAGATATAGACAGTTCTGTCACTGACTACTTGGGGTTTGTGGTTTGTATGGCAACAGAAAATACTTTACCTTGATCCTTGACCAAGAAATTTGTAGTAACAAGAGGTGGGACCTGCCCTCTCACTCCAGTGACAAATGGCTCTGACCCACGGTTACTTCTGTCATCTTCAATTACTTGAATCTGTGGTGGAAATCACTATGTAAATATTTGAAGGCTTGCTTTAAAAGTACCCTAAACCACCAGGTTTATATCTGTAAAGCAGTGAAAAGGGGACCTGAGGCAAACACTACTATCTCTAAACACAAGAAGTCTAAAGCAAATACATTTTATCAAGCAGATACCTCTCAGTTTGATTTTCAATAGTACCTAATGGCTAATAATAAAGTACTAGTTGCAAATACCATTTTCCTCAAGTTTTCTAAGTAGTAGCATATTATGTGTTTTCAAGTCTCATGTGAGCTCATAAAAGCCAAACATAGATCAAGAAAGGATTTTTTTTAGCATTCCTCTGTAAACTGGCCCTAGCCAAATTAAAAGTAGAAGCTTCTATAAGCCTCAGGCTGAAGTTCCACAGATAATCTGGCCTTTTCTTTCTGTTATGCTCCTACTGTTTTCATAGTGTGCATTTATTTCTAACCACTGTAATTCTGCTCTAAATACAGATGTTTGGTCCATCTTAATTACTCTGTGTGTTCAAGATTGTTATTTAAACTGTGGGAAGCAGAAAGCCAAGTTTCAATACAGTAGTCAATGAATCAAGCTTGTACTTCAAAGCCAATCTTAAATTTCTTACTATTTCAATTCTTTAGTAATACAAATATGCTTAACATAACAGAAACACATTAACAGCTTTATTGGGCTGTAATATCCACTGACCTTTGCATAGGACAGAAAATTGTAGTTAGGAGCAGTTTTAACTACATTTCCATAATGGCGCCTGAATGAAAGCATTAAAGCTAACAATCATTCTTCTGATCTTAGTTAGCCACCAAACACACACGTGTCGGCTTAAATTGTGAAATGAAGTTTGCATGTCAGAACTTGCACCCTAAAGATTCCAAGTTGCCCACAGCATCAGCAACTACTCCAGGATAAATCCAGTCTCGATTCAAGAGTCTACAGACTGACTGACACAGGTCATCTCATTGCTGGTACCTGTTATACCACCAGCTGTGACTACATAAGGAAAAAGTGATACAAAGGTAACACAGTCAAATGTGGGTTGTTCTTCTTCTTCCAATCCAAAAGGTAGCTGCTTTTTTCTTTCTTTATGTAAGATTCTCTATCCATAAGCATTAAATTTTCAAATTAAAAATTTAATGGTTATGTATGAGCACAGATAATGAGAGAATGTTTACAGCTCCCCACGACTCACCATAATTTACTAAAAGTTTGTAGCAGGAATTAACATCAAAACCGTTCATGTGTAATTTTAGAACTTCAAACCATTAACATACACAGTACTGACACATCAACAAGAATGGTAATTACATTCTGCTCATGACTGGTAGAAAACACGTCTACAAAGGCTCATGCTGTGTGTATGTTAACACAAGACACACATGGAGAATTATACCGATGCCTTACACTGAAATTGCCAGCTACAATCTAACGAAGGAAATAGTCTAAAGATCAGACAAACTGAAGGGGAGACATTCTTCATGATCTGTTGCAGTCTGCTTTCTGTTTTCTCACCGTTCACCACAGAGAAAAGACTTTTAACAACCTCTTGTGGTATATTGTTACTCATTTTTATAAGGAAAGCAGAAGACAGACAGAAAAGAGTAAAGAATTAATGATGGAGAGTTAGTGAGGTGATGTTCAGGTTTCAGGCATGCACAGATAGTCACCAACACACAAACTACATTTGACACTTAGACAGCACTTACTGGACTAGGAATTGCATCTGGGTCTATTCTGTGCCTGGGTTTCTGCTGGGGTGGCAGCTCATTAAGTTGCTTTTTTTAATAAAAAAAAAGTAGGAGTGCCACAAAAAAAAAAAGAAAAAAGAAGAGAACAATAAAGCATAGAGTGTTACTTCTTTCTATCCAAATCTGTAGCACTGGAATTAGATATATTTGGACACCAGTTCATGCAACAGGAAACATCAGCTTCTGCAGCATACATCGATCCCAAACCCAGCCTTTCCAGGATATTGGGCTGGAGTCTGAACACACTGCTAACAGAGTGGTGGTTCAGTGTGCTCATTTTGGTTAGGAATAGGGGATTTATGCTTTAAGAGTATGCTAAAATGTAGGCAATTGACACAAGCCATTTGAAACCCCATTTAGTGGAAGAGAAGCATCGTGTACTCTGTGAGAAAAATCTCGTCATAAATTTTACATAATCCTAGAGTCTAAACACTTCAACAACAGTAATTTCTGAACAGCATCAGTCTGGATCCAAGATGTAACTCAAGAGTAAATTATTTTTATAGTTTTGAAGTAAACTGTTAAGAAGTACTACCCTGTGAAAGGTCCCTGTTATCAAATGACTGAACTGCCTGAGACAGTGACAGCAGCAGAGGCAAGAGGAGCAGCTCAGCAGACTAGTGGCAGTAGTACTGCCAGTCTTAATTAGTAGTATTACTGCTAACCACTACACATTGCTGCTCATACTTTCTCAGAATCTCTACTCTGAAAGATAATCCTAATTTGAAAAGTTGTCCATATTTAACTGAAGTACTGTCATGATTAATGACCCATTTAAAATGCTAACCAGCTTTCTGATAGATTATAGGGAAAAAGAACAGAAAAGCACTGCGATTCTCTTATTAACCATACTTCAAAGATGGATCCTACAGTCCATTGATTGTCACCTCAAAACCTGAAATTAGTTCACCTTTGACAGTCATTAAGCAAGAATCCAGAAAAAAAGAAACAAGCTTAATCAAAGTCCTCAAGGATGCTCCAAATGTAACAGTACAGAAAAAGACATGAGGAATTAGAGCACTGATTTGCATATGCAGTGTCTTTCTTTAAGTCAAGAAAAATACTGCTTCTCGGCTAATTTCTAACACAACACTGAAGCTGGATAGGTGAGAGAAAAGCAGTCAGGAAAATTGACTGATGTTCTGTGGAATAAGAAAACTGTTTTTCAGCTCTAGTTTTTGTCAGTTCTACTTTATGTGAAGACTATAGGGGAAGAGTTCATACTGGTAAGAACCAAGCAAGCTTACAGGGCTAGGAATGGAATCTGGATCCAAGCGTTTTGGTGGAGGTCCGGGTTGACTTCCGTAATTTGGTGCTCCTGGATAAGCTCCTCCATAGTTTGGCTGGGGACCCCTCACCTGCTCAAAGGAACCTGATAAGAAAAGAACAGCAAAATCAGAAAGTGTCCGATATTACATGTTTCCCCACTGGGCACTTACACATTTCCCATCATTGTTAAAAACACAAAAAAGAAAGTAATGTGCTTCTTAGTTAATAAGCATTAAGAATATTTATCAGTGTGGCGCAGCTTAGATGTGTGCATTTTTGTCAATGAACCAACGGAGATGTACATCCAATAAACCAATGGATAAATGTCTCATTTTAAAAAGAGAACTGTAAGTTAATTTGAAGGAATGCCTTATAGAAACCACACACAGAACAGCTATAAATGACCCAGAATTCCTCAAACTAAAGGTATGCAATGAGTTCTCCTGGGCAGTTTAGGCTTGTTGAAAACTACAGTAATAAATCAATATGCGATCATCTCTTTTGTTTGTAACTATCTGGAGTTACCCAGCTGTGCAAAGCTGCACAGGGGACACAATTCTCAATCCTGACACTTGCATACACTTACTTTATCCTAGCTATCTGTAAATGTTACTGAGTAAAAATCAGTCCAAACTGTTTATAATCCAGAATGCTTGTCTGGTATTACTTCTAAGCACAGACATGCAATATGGAATTATGAGAAAAATACAGTTTAGTGAATTCAAGCAGAAAAAGTAACAACCCCTTTTCAACACGTAGTGATTTCTCTCATACACACTGCATACACATGCTGGCCCACAAATCTTAAAAAAAAAACCCAACAAAAAAACCAAAACCAAGAGGTAAAAAGAATTCTCAGGATTTCAAATGCCTACTTTTGAACAGATGAGGTTCATAATAAAATGCCAATACAGATTATTACTGTATTATGACACTAATTACTAATTACAATACAGACAGATTATTACTGTATTATGACACTAATTAAAACATATTTTGGCTAAATAAGCTAGGATTCCTTTAGCTACATTACTCTGATTAGAAGCTGTATGCTAAATATCTTAAGAATATTCTTTATTCTTTATCTTTGTCCTTCAGACATGACCACAGGGAAATACGAAGGAAGCTTTGAAGTGCAGCCAAACAACATGGAACTAGCATCCTGAATAACAGTTCTTCATTTGCAGCACATAAAAAAACACACGTAATATACTGTTCCTCTGCTAGTGGTACTCACCGTTCTGCTGCATTTGGTATCCTGGTTGAGGAGGATGAGTGGGAGGAGGTGGTCCATGTAGGCCACTCATGGGAGGCCCAGAGTGTGGCCCTGACATAGGTCCTGGAGGTGGTGGTGAGGAAATATGATTACGCTGGGACGTCGGTGGTCCAGCAACTGTCTGCCCAGGCAGTGGTGGACCTGACATGGTAGGCGGCCTTGGGACACCCGTGGTAGGAGGGTAAGAGGAAGGTCCAATCCCTGCAGAAGAGGGAGGTGGGGGAAACCCAGGGACTTGAGTGGGTAAGCGCTGAGCTGATACTGGTTGACCAGGGAATGAAGACTGTGCCAAAGGAGGACCCTGAGACACACTGGTAGGAGGGGGCCCTTGGCTTGCAGTGTAGGGTGTGTAGAGACCAGATCCTGTCACACTAAATCTTTCTGAGACTGGTGGAACCGATGTTGGAGGACCTGAGAGGAAGAAAGATGACCAGAAACATGCAACTTGGTAATTGTCCTCTCTCAAAGTCTGAACTTCTTATTTTACATAATCAGAATATATTTCAGGATACAGGGCCAGACAAAGAGGTTAAAGCCAGAAGCATGCAAAACAAGAACCACAAGTCTGGCTACCAGTTTCTTTAATTGGAGTTTAAAATGCAAAGTTATTTCAAACAAAGTTTGAGCCTGTAGTTCAAGAACAGTTTTGAGATTCATGATTTAACAACATGGAACTAGCATCCTCTGTATTTATCACTGCAGTGTTTCTGAGGATAACTTAAGACAGGTTACCAAAAAGCTAAGAAATCTCCATCCCCTAACTCCTCATTTTCCAATAAATTCTGTGTTAGAGCATGAAATGTCAGTCAAGGAGTACTTTACCAAAACAATTAAAACAAAGTGAAGTCAGAATAGCTTACACATAATAAAGACAAATCTCCAGTCTTCACAATTAAAAAGTCCTGTATTCTACAGCAGTGGGCCTGGAGATCGAATACAGTACAACAAAAATACCTAAGTTCAGTTTATACTGTTTAAATAAGTATCTTCATTTCCAGCAAAACACTTCAAGAGGACGAGAGTAATTTCAGCTCTTTGTGATTTACTGAGTTCTTTTTCCCTATTTTTTTTACTATTGGGCTGATGCAAAGCAGTAGCAAGGCATGTAGATTCTCTAACTGCTTATTTGGGGATAGACTGGTTTTGTGTTCCACACCCAAATTCACCTAGCTGAGAAGAAACAGTTACTCTCTTTCGTTAGTCATGTCCTGCAGTACTTCCTGCACTGACCTCTACAATAATCTCACTTCTGTTTTCTTCCCCAACAATGGCCCTATTGTAAAGGAAACTAACGTTTACTTCAGCACATGTCAACACCCAGAGAATTCCCACCACCATATGGTAAGGAAACACTGACAAGAGCAAACCTTTTATCACTTTTCATTTATGCTAGTAATTTCATAACATATTTCTGTAGCCAGGAAACCTCACCATAGCCCAGTCCTGCTGGGGGAGGAGCAGAAGCTGTAGAACTGCCAATTGTCATCCCTGCCATATGATTGTTGAGCTGCTGAACACCGGCTGGGGGGACACTGTATTGCTGGAACATAGACATCTGGCTGACAGGCGTGGGTGCTGAGCCTGGTAGAAATGGCTGAGAAGCAGGTGGCCTGAGAAGGAAGAGGAGAAACTTCACTGGATTCCCCATTGTGCAAGTAGTTACAATTCTCTGTCCCTTTTAAAATGTTCTACCACATAATACTAGCTGGGTCTCAAATGGAACACTCTAGCTCGCTTTTGGAAACACAATTACATATCATGCATGGATCTGAATCTCTTTAAAAAAATAAATATACTAGATCTTAAAATACAAATTCTACATTTATAATATCTTTATGTTAATTCCATTTTATTTATCGCAACCAATCAGAAATACTGCAACCAAGTCTAGACAGTGAAAAACAATAAGGCCTGCACAGCTATTTAAGAATGCTCTGTTTTTCAAGGATTCGGACTCTCTAGCAGACAGTGCTGAGTTTAACCAGAAAGAAACAAAAACCAGCCACTGCCACTAATTGGAATGAAGCAGTGAGAAATGTTGCCACTTTGATGACTGAGGTAATGGAGAACATGCCCAGGAGCTGTAGATTAAAATAACTCATGGATCTATAGCAGACAGAAAAGGATCCAGAACCAGTACTAAGGAATTATTCCATAGTAACAGCAACATGCTCCCGACAGAGATCAATTCACAGCCAAGGAATGAAATTCTACATCTCTGTGGATGCAACTGCTTTAAAACAAGACAGATTATAGGAATCAGAAGTTAGGAAAACAACTACCACAAAGAAGGTTTTTGGAGAAGTAATTTTGATCAGTCAGTGACAGCTGCTCACATCCTTCCAGAGGTTTGTCCATCTCCAGAGATTCTCATTGTCTATCAAACACCCTTGAGGCAAAAGGTTGTTCCAAAACAATTAGGGAACAAAGAAAGTCAATGTCCAACAGAGAAAAAAAAAACAAAGCATTTAGTTTGTCTAGATCCCAAAAGGTCCTGATCTAGCACAGGTCTACTAAGGCAGGCTTTTTTCATTATCTGCTTTTGAATATACCTCTGCATCGGTGCTGTTGAGGCTGGAATCCCATTCTGCACATCTCCGTGTCCAAACTGACTGTATTGCAGGTGGCCAGAAGGAAGAGATGCTCCAGAGGCTGGAGGGGGGGCTCCAGATGTTGGAGGGGAGACTCCAGATGTTGGAGGGGCCCTTAATGAACCTACAGACATAAGGAAAACAAATAATCATAAATAAAATCAATTATCAAAGAAACAAGGGCTTGAAACAACTACCATGAGAAAGTCAGGAAATAAACACAATTTTTGAATGAAAAATAGCAGAAACAGATTAATGGTGGCCAGACTGCTATTATCAATACTCCAGGAGTAACAAATAGTATAAACAACTGTATTAGAGGTAGCAAAACTGAGAGCACATGTTCTTTGCTTTGATTAGTGTCACTAGTCAGCATCTCCTCACAGACCAAGTATAAAATACATACTGTGGAGGCTCTTCAAAAAGCATTGGAAGACCAGGCTACAGTCACCGCTGTACACGGATGTAGGAACTCAAACAGAGGTCCTCCAACAAGATGAGGCTGTGCAGGTGTCAGACTATCAGGAATGTAACACTCTCCCGAGTTTTCCTGGCTGTGTACGGTGCAAGCAGGTAGATTATCTGCTTAACTGAGCAGCACAGCTGCAAGATACAGTTGAAAAGCTGCAGGCAGAAGCAGAAACGCTCAAGACAACTGCAGAGGCGAAAATAGAGGTAGACGGGTGGAG
>VZRI01007682.1:0-120941 GCA_013397515.1 Upupa epops
CGAGTATCAGGGTAGTTAAAATCACTCACGAGAACCAAGGCCTGTAGCTGTGAGGCTGTTGTCAGCTGCCCGTAGAAGACCTCATCAACTTCCTCATTCTGATTTGGTGGCTTGTAATATACACCTATGATGGTAGCATGTCATCTCTTTCAGCTTTAATTAAAAGCTTGTTTTCTTGTGTCTCCAGGGTGTGAATTTGTCTGGAGGACAGAAGCAACGAGTCAGTCTTGCTCGGGCAGTTTACTGTAATGCCGATGTTTATTTATTCGATGACCCATTATCAGCTGTTGATGCTCATGTTGGGAAACATATTTTTGAGAATGTGATTGGACCAAAAGGAATCCTGAAAAATAAAGTATGTAATGAGATGCTTGTTTCTAGAGAATGATTTGGTTTTCTGTGCCAAGTTCAAATGATTCCAACTTGTATATTCAGACTTGTGATTCAAACATCTGGAAAAAAGAAAGCATATTTCTGAGATTTACAGAGGACTTTTTTGTAAAACAGAGTTGTGATAATGAGATGTGCCCCGATTTCTGCAATTCTGAATTCTTTCATGGAAAAGTCAAGACAAGGATGATATTCTTCAAAATGCTGCATGCTTGGCTATAATTATCACTGAACACACAGAATTAAAGCAGTAGTTAAGCATTATATTTACTAATTTTGGCATATAAGGAAACTTTTTTCTTCTTTGCTATTTAGACACGGCTTTTAGTAACCCATGCTATCAACCACCTGCCTCAAGTGGATACAATTCTAGTAATGTCTGATGGAGAAATCTCTGAGATGGGCTCCTACCAGGAGCTGCTGAAGCAAGATGGGGCTTTTGCAGAGTTTCTTCGTACCTATGCTAATGCTGAACAAAGCGGAGAGAACAGTGGTAGGTTTACCAATAAGTTCTCTTGGAATGAACTGATACGTGATGTTACGTGAGTCATGATAAAACAAGAATATTAGTAATGGAAGGAGAGTCAAGATATTGCTATTTCTTGTAATACAGGTAGATGCATTTATTTCTTGACAGCAGTAAGGACTGAGATTAAAATTCTTTCTTAAAATGCAAGAAAATGTAGAGCAGTAGTAAAATTCTTCTCACTTAAAACAAAATTCACATGGTTTTGAGATCAAGTAAAGGCCAACTGGGATTTCCATGCCTTCCCTGTGCTTATTAGCATGTGTTGTCTTTAGGCAGGTAACTCCTTTGGAGTCAGGCAGGAGGAAGCAGTAATTAGTTGTTTTTTTTCTAGCCAATATCCCTGACTCCTGATTCTGCTTTACAAATCAGTTGTAGAACTGCAGTGATTTAGGAATATACTCGTTGCCTGCAGATAGTTGTGCTATTAGCTTTTAATAAGGGAGCTTAGTCTCTTGTCTCCAGCCTGTTTTCTTCGTTGGTTTGCCTGCAGCGATTTCCTCATGCTCTGCGTGTTCCTGCCAAAATGTGTGAGAGGTGCTTGCAATATGCTGCCTGGGGTTAAGGTATTGATATGTGTTTGAGGCCTGTTTGATAGCAAGTACTTGCTGCTGAGTGCTACAGAGCAGGCTCCTCAGAACTATGAAAAGCTAGAGCCCAGTTTCTTCATCTTCTGTTTTGAAAACCCTCTGGTTCCCACCTGATAGCTTGAGGGAAAGCAGATGCATTTCCTCATGTGCCTGTCACAGGCAAAAACAAATGATGCCACAGTTAGCTGCACTGATGAAGCTGCACTGATGATGTTCATCTAAAAGTTTGATGTGTGGTGCCTGCTCTGTCACTACTTTCTTCCGTCCAGGCTGTCATCAAAGACTGCCCTTGGAACCTTTACCTTTTGCCATTCTTCTCTGCAGTTCTCAACGAAAGGCACTTCTAATGTCTCTATGAATGACCCTGGTGATTCAGAGGATGCTATATTACAGGCTTGGTCTGTTTGAAGCAGATTTCGCGGTTACGGTCAAATAATCTGCAAATGGTAAAACGTGGAAAACAGGGACATAATTTGTCTGAATCATAGGGTTTATACCACATGTGTAAAAGATCACTAAATGTTATTACAAATCAGTTGCATGGATAAACACAGATATCTATCATCATAGATACCAGTCTGAGTAGCTGAAGGGGGTCTGCACACCCAGTTTAAAAGTTGAAAAGATGTTCCCTTAAGTCTGAAGTTAGATGTTGGCAGCCTGAAAACACTGCTCATACTCTAGGCATCAGTGACCTGTTCTCAACGTTTTGTGTTAATATGAAGACAATCTTCAGACTCTGAATCTACAGAAATTTTCTGACACATCTTTATAGTAGATGCAGATGGGCTTTTTTGTTTGTGTTTATCCTTTTGTGCAAAATTTTACTTGCTACAAATTCTGAATTAACTTCTATAGTTGAAAATAGGCTTCTACTTAATCGTCAAATGTTTGAGTGTCAGTCATTTGGTTTGTAGTAGGAAAATGACGACAACTTAATGCCACAAATAAAACTGAGGTTTGTATTGTATTTTTAATTGTTGCTGAGAGAAAGCTTAATATGCCAAGCCATTAAGTTTTGAGAAGTATTTTAGATCATTGTCTTGTGTGTGCTGCATTTTGCTGCAAGTCTTGTGGGATAACAAGACTTTCTTCTTTTCAGAAATGACATTCAAAGAAAGATTTCTTGCCTAAATTAATCTTATTCCTATGGTTGCTTAAATATACCAGCCTTTTGCATGTTGCTTCCTACTTTATTTTGCCAGAAAGCTCAAAGTTCACCACACATGCCTTTGGTTCTTAGAGCTTCACTCTGTCATTTACCAGAATATTGTCTTGCTCCATTCTAAAATGAAAATAATGTATAGCCAATGGTGTAAAATATGTGGTTTGAAAAGGAGCAGCTGGATTGTTTGGGTCTTTTTTACACAGATTGTGTCATAGTGATTTGTCTATGTTTAATAGAAAAATAAATGTTCTAGTTGGTAACTAGTCCTATTGAGGTAGAACTAAAGTGGTTTGTTCACTTGGTCAATTATCTCTTCGTACATGTAAATACTTGTGTTCTCTCCTTTGCTTGTGCATAAGGATTGTAGCTGACAATTAGAATTTAAATGAAACCATTGTATCTTTTTTTCCCTTACTACTCATGTTTATTTTTTCAAACCAGATGCAAATAGTCTGTCTGAAAAGGAAGGAAGGGTTACAGAAAATGGAGTCCTTGTGAATGAAGCTCCTGGGAAGTTGATGCATCGGTGTGTAGTCTTCTCTCTTTTCCCCCTGCCCTGCTTTCCATGCTGTTACTCAGGCATGGACAACAGTAATTTGGTGTTTATTGTATGTATTAGACTATTTGCTGTGTTGGATCTAGGATCTAGCAGTCTGAGAAGGATGAGGCTTTAGATCCAACAGTAACAAGACTAAAGATGTGCTTCCAGCAGTCACATGCAATAGGGTGTATGTGGTCATGTACACAGGTCATAGACACTTGAGGCACCCACATAAACGCAGCACCAGATGGCCTTATCCTGTTCCTATCTTTAGCTGAGGGAGGATGAAGGCTCACTAGTGAGAACACATGTGTACGTACAGTGTGGATCACTCTCCTCGTTGGGTTCAGGCATGGTCTGCCCAGTGGCTGCCCCTGGATCCCAGTCTTCTTATTTGCTGGTACCTAGTCATACAGACTTATTAGCTACAGCCCTACTCCAGTTGCATGTCTACACACAGAGCTCTTGTGCTACTCTTCCTTCCTTTTGAAGAAACAGTTGTGTTTTTGCAAGATATTATTTGGGTCATGTACACAGGAGACTGTGATAGGCTAGTCCAGCTTTTGATGGCTTCCCAGAGTTTCTGTACTTAGCTGCTGTCAGATGAAGTATTAAGTAGACCTTGAGCCTGACTAATGCAGCTTCTTTTATTCTTGAGAGAGGCCAGAGGCAATAACCATGTCCCAACTGATCAGAGAAAGGAAAGCAAGTGACTCAGGTTCATGGATTTGCTTGAGTCAGATTAAGGAGGTTTATACTACAGGTCCACATAAAAGTCATGTTTGCTTAAGTTAATAGATACTGTGGTCAAAGAGTGAAGAAGAATAAAAGAGAAAAGAGAAAAAATAGCGTGTTGTATCACCACCCTGTTGATGTCTTGCATGGTCTGACTTCCCCTGTTTCTTAGCTTTGCCAGGTTCTTAGTGTCTCTCACTCCTTCAGCCATCTTAGTTGGTTTCTCAGCATAGTTGACAAGGCAGGGGAGGTGGGGGATTGGTGTGTGCTGTGTGCACACACCTGCCTCTGAGTCCACTTTTTATCCCCTGTGTGCTTCTTTGCACCTGTGACATGAGGGAAGGCAACATGTTTTGTGTTGTATGCTGAAAAACTTCTTTTCTTGGTGTACTTAGCTAAAACAGTGGTGAGACAAGTCCATCCATCTTCTGTTCCATTCATATCTTGCTCTGTTCTCACCATGGAACATGTATTTTTGTCAGCTGTAGCAACTGGTCTTCAGAAGCTACAGACTGCATCCACTCCCCTGCTTCTCTCGCTGCTTACAATGTTTGAACCATTTATCCTGTTAATCAGTCTGACAGTAAGCGCTCTGATTGTAACCTCCCAAAGTTAATGTCATGATGTATTCTTGTGATGCTTTATAGACACTGCATTTCTGAAGTTAACAAGTGCGCAAGGGTACATTTATCAGTTCTGATGCCAGTGTGGGCAGCACCTGCACTGTGTGCAATGTTAGGATTAGTGAAACCTGATGTTGATGATCACTAAGCATTTTTCTTTCTGGAGACTTCTTTGACTGGCTAGCATGTTACTTTTATCTGAAGCTGGGTACTTGAGAACTAAATGCCATCAGGAAGGATTGAGAGTGCTCTGGGAAGGGAGGAGGGAAGAATTGATGACTGGTTAGGAGATAAGTTATCACGGGAATAACATAAGCCACTGACTGGGAGCAATAGACTCTTGTAGTCTATTTATGAAGTAAACACCTAGCCCATATAGTGTTAAGACTGAAAAATAACTGTGTTCTAACAGGCAACTCAGTAACTCTTCAACATACAGCAAAGACACTGGGAAGTCACCACACCAGAGCAGTGTAACAGAGCTGCAGAAGCCACTTGCTGAAAAGAATTCCTGGAAGCTGACAGAGGCTGACACAGCAAAGACTGGGAGGGTAAGGTCTTCCATTCCTACTTTCTGCACACTCTGTTTCAGAAAAAATTCACAGGATTCAGAAAAAAATTACTTTCCAAGATGATGTAACTGGGGTGAGAAATGGTCTAAGTGGGTTCTTGGATTTGCTGCTGCTTGTTTTTTGCAGACATTTCTGTGCCTTCTGCTTCTAAAGCTGATCCCTAGGTTTGCATATAGAAAGAATGATGTGGTCAGGCCCATCACCTTAAATAAAACTTTCGTGTTGGCACAGTTTTAAACCAAGTGGAAACCATGCAGCTGTTTCTTGGAGAGAAATTGTGACAAATTAGGTGGCTGAATGAAATTTGCCCCTCAGCATAAGCAGCTGGAATTGACTCAGATGAATTTAAGCCAAGTTTCCATTGTAGATACACAAGTATTTAAATGCTAGGATACCCAGGGCTTTTTTTAGAAACTTAGAAGTGAGTTTTCTGGGAAAATGACATCTCTGTCAGTGTTGCTCAAATCCTTTGGCCAAACGTAAATCATAGGATATGAGCTATGTGAAGCAAGGATTTAATTGAAGTCTTTATATTATTTTTATATTGTGGTAAACAGAACAAAACCATGCAATTCTTCAGTGACTTTTTGGCTCTGCCACTGATGCTTTTCATTCAAGCAGCTGTCTCCAAACTCTCCCTTTTCCTTGGAAAACAAGGGGAACGTGATGTGTGCTGACATGTCAACATGAACACTTGGCAGTGTGTGTTTCTGAGTAGTGGCTCTCTAGAGTAAAACTGCTGGTGTTTTTATGGCCTGGTATAGGGATAGTGACTTTGAATAGGGGCTGAAGAAAGGGGAATTGCTGGTTTTGAAACTTAATTTACAAAAATACTTTTTTCCTCCTTCTTTCTTCAGGTAAAGACAGTAGTGTACTGGGACTACATGAAAGCAATTGGACTCTTTATGTTTCTCTTGAGTATTTTTCTTTTTACATGTAATCACATAGCTTCCCTGTCTTCCAACTACTGGTTAAGTTTATGGACGGATGATCCTGTTATTAATGGGACACAGAACTACACAGATGTCAGACTGGGAGTGTATGGAGCACTGGGCGTTGCTCAAGGTTTGCTTGGTCTTACTTGTTTTCAGATTAGCTGCAACCAAATGTTTCTAATGCTGTTGGTGGCCTTGTATCCCCAGAATTACAGCACCTTGCTACAGATTTGAGTGTGGGGTTGGTTTTTTAACTTCGTAGAAAGATGGAAGACTTAAATGAAGTAAAAAGGCAAGCAAAACAACTTAGACAATTTTTGAGTAAATACGCTTTTCTTTTGCTGTAAGGAAAAACAAAAGCGATTTGCAGAAATTGCACACCAGCAGCTGGTGATAAAACGCCCAATTTAAGAAATAGATCCTTAGTCTGTAAACCAGCAGTATAGTCGTGGGTTACAGGGACAGTTTGTTATAGGAGGCTGTGATCCATCCAGGGCACCAGGGGAGGCCTGCTCAGTGGCTTTTTGTATGTTAGAGTTGTTTGCCTTGAAACCTAAAACCCCAAATCACCCTCTTCAGAATTGCCACAAAAGTCCTGTAGTGAAAACTAAATGCCACCTGCAAATTCAGCAGCCTTTACTTAAGAAAGTGTTCAAATATTGTATGTGATATTTTGATGGAGGAAAACTTTTTCCCAGGAAAGGATTGTGGTGTTTTTACTACTTTGTTTTTTAATGTCTTGGTGTAACTGCTGAGTCTCCCTGTAGTGAACCCTAGTTCTTGGGATTATTGTACTAGATAGATGTTAAGTGATGACAAAATGAAAGGAAATGCCTTGTGTGATGCTTGGAAGCAGTTGGAAACAACTCTTCTCTTCTAGGTGTTACTTCGTTTGGCTACTCGATGGTGGTGTCAATAGGGGGAATATTTGCTTCGAGATACCTGCACCTTAATCTGCTACAAAGTGTTCTCAGGTCTCCAGTGAGTTTCTTTGAGCGTACACCCAGTGGAAATCTGGTGAACCGTTTCTCCAAGGAGATAGATACCATTGACTCCACTATACCACCTATCGTCAAGATGTTCCTGGGTTCAACATATAATGTGATTGGAACTTGTATCATCATTCTGCTGGCCACACCTGTAGCTGCAGTCATTATTCCACCACTGGGACTTACATACTTGTTAGTGCAGGTAAGGGATTTTCCGTGGCGCCACTGAGATCAGCAGTCACTCACCCTCTTTTAGTTAAGACAATCCTTTACTGGCTTTGCACTGGGATGAATTTGATTGACTTGCATGGTTTACTGATTAGTTGATGATAGCAAAGGATTTCCTTCTGTTGTGTGTAGAGTGACTCTTCTACAGAAGGCAGTCCTCTAATACCTGAGCAGACTTTGTAACAATGCCTTCAGATTTCGAGGCAAATTTTTGTACAGCTCATTACTCAGAGCCCAAATATCGAAATACAGCCTTTTCAAAAACTTGCTTAGGGACAAAAGAGTAGCCTGTAGAGGGGTATATGTGCATTGCTGATGTTTTGTCAGAATATTGTTTATAGGCAAGATAAATTATGGCAACCTTTCAGTCCTATCTTGTGCAGGTGGGGTGTGCTTTCTTCACTCCTGCTTTACTGTCAGAAATCCATTAGAGTCAGATCAGAGAGAATGTGTATTTTAACTTTGACCCAGTGGATCCATCAGGCTCCAGTAGTAGTCCTTAAAGGCAATGATGTGTGTGTTTTATGCTGAGAAGGAGAAAATGGCTGTCATGTGAGATGGTTTGATTGGTGGTGTAAAGACAGTAGAGCGTAATGGTTGCTTTAAGTCTAGAAAAGTTGAATGTAAGTTGTATCTCTGTAACAGCCCAGATGGCAGGGAACTCTCTTACTGACACCTTTGTGTCTTTTCAGATGCAGTCTGGATATAACTGTAATTCTTATCCTGTGATTTGCAGAGATTTTATGTTGCCACTTCTCGTCAGCTCAAACGACTGGAGTCTGTCAGTCGTTCTCCTGTATATTCCCACTTCAATGAGACCCTTCTGGGAGTCAGTGTCATTCGAGCCTTTGAGGAACAAAAACGTTTCATAAAGCAGAACGACATGAAAGTGGATGAAAATCAGAAAGCTTATTATCCAAGCATTGTTGCAAACAGGTAACAGTGGGGTTGAAACATTGAAAGGCAGTTCTATAGGTTGAGCATGGTTCTGCTGCCTGTGTCCGTTATCAGTAACTTTTCCAGGATAGGGAAGCATGTCTGGGTACACCTGTTTCACAGATGTTTTGCTTAAACTTCTATGATGAAATAAATATTGCTTTTGAGTATCTTCCTTCTGAGTTCATGCCTTGCTTCTGGGTAATATTTTTTTGAAAGTTTTGATTAATTGATCCCCATGTTAGGGACAACGGCTTTCCAAACTAAGTTACATATGAATTTTATTTGTTTGCTTTCAAGGTCTCTGGGTCTTCATGCAGGTGGAGCAGAGCCTCATATATCTTGCAGTTCCTGTGTCACTGGCAGTGTGCAGATGCTGTATTACTACTCTTTTCAAAAACAAGATTTGTGACAGAACGTCAGTTGGCCACATTGCTAATTCTCTGTGGGTGAACTCCCAGAAGGATGCATTTTGGTTTTTTTGTCTTGCAGGTGGCTGGCTGTCCGTCTAGAGTGTGTGGGGAACTGCGTTGTCCTCTTTGCAGCATTGTTCGCAGTGATTGCACGCAGCAAACTCAGTGCAGGATTGGTTGGCCTCTCAGTGTCCTACTCATTGCAGGTAATTTTACTGCTTTATAAAAAAGTATTTAACCTTAATAAAAGCAGCTCTGAATCACTGCAAGGGACTGATGAAGACTGCATCAGAAACAGAAACTAATTGGAAGGAAAAACTAATATATGAAACACAGGAAGAGAATTAAGTACAAGTATCATCTGGGAAGTTGCTTCTGTGCCTTGCCTGTATGACAGGATGTGACAGAATCACCCCCTGCATATTAAAAGAATTCGGAATTTTCTGCAATCCAGCACTGATTAGCAGGATCTCATCTGTGTTTATTCGTTCCATGATCTTGTATTTTGGTTGATTCATGTTTTTTATTTATCACAGGTAACATATTTAGTGTAAATTACTTCTAGATTTCTCTTTGCAGATTACAGCACACTTGAACTGGCTAGTTCGCATGTCATCTGATCTGGAAACCAATATTGTAGCAGTTGAAAGAGTCAAAGAATACACTGAAACAGAGAAGGAGGTAGGTTGAGTTGTCCATCCACCAGCCTGGAGAAGGCAGTGCCCTGTCCTGAGGTGTACACAGCCTGGCTGAGTGGGTTGGATTGTGCTGCTGGGCATGTCTTCTGAGCTGAGGGGTGGATGTAGCTTGGTGAGGTTAGTGGCCTCCCTGAAGTGATATGCTGTATCTTAGGAGGTATTTCCTGTGGATGCTTTTGAGGTGCTTTCACTGATGTTTACACAGTGTTATTTAAGAAATTTAAGACCTGTTCAGCCCCGGGTTAAAGCAGTGGAGCTGTACATATATTTTTATTTTTTAAGTGATCACATATTTTGGGGTGGGTTGGTTTTTGATGTTTCTCATTTTGCTCTCAGTATGGGAAATAGAGGTCTCATTTTTTTGGTTTTGATTCAGATGGTGTAACAGGTAATTTCACCTGCATTTAAATCCTTTATGGCTGCACAACAGAGTTCTGTCTTGATTGTCTTTGTCAGTCCTGCCACATGAACCTGATTAGAGTCACTATTTTTTGCAATGAAACATTGAGAACCCTTAAATTCTTTTTTTTTCAGGTTCTGGTAGCAGACCAGTGTTTCTACAGTTACAAGCCTTTTTGTTTGGCACTGGTGGTGAATGCAGTGGGGTGTTCTCTCCCACCTCTCCAAGAGGCTGAGGCAGCAGCTGTTTACAAGTTTACTGGACACATGCTGCCTCCATGATTCTACTGTTTTTAAGTGGGAAGTTTATCCAGCAAGTGGAATTTATGATAGCAAATCCCTTAGCTACATGTACCATTTCATCCGCCTCGGGGCAGCTCTTGTGCTGTCTTCCCATTAGTATTGCAGCTCCTTTTGCAAATCACATGCTAACAAGGAATTTTGTTAATTGCTTTTCTTGAACCTGCCTGGAGGAAGCACTGAGCAGATTCGCTTGTGTGGTTCTTTCAGGCTGAATGGAGTAGTGGAGAAACTGCCCCACCAAGTACCTGGCCTGAGGAAGGGAAGGTGGAATTTCAAGGCTACAGTTTACGTTATCGGGAAGACTTGGATTTAGTTCTGAAAAACATAAATGTTACCATAAATGGGGGTGAGAAGGTAATGAATCTGAATTTATATGAGTGTACTACTGTTGAAGGCTGTGTGCATCAGCCAGAGATCTAACTGGAAACCAAAGCATGCAGTATTAAAACTCAGTTCTATTTGCATATTTTTACTGTCAGTGTGAACAAAACTGATGTCAAGCCAGCAATTGTAACTGTGCAGCATGAACCAGACAAAGCATTAGGGAAACCTTGGTGTGCTCTACCCAATTCCATCTGCTTTTCCAGAGACATAGAAAAGTTCTGTGTATTCAATTGCAAATTTTGAGTGAATTTTTATTCCTGTTTTCTTATACCTGTTTTATTTCTTTGTGATCAGCCTCAATGTCTTGTGCTGTTCTGGAGTGTTAATAATGCAGCAAATATAACAATCTGAACAACATGACAATATGAAATTGTGCCGTTTTCAGGTAGATGTTTGGAAATGCTGTAACTTCACCACAGTAAATTCCTGTATGTCTTCCCAACAGATTGGAATAGTTGGAAGAACAGGAGCTGGGAAATCCTCACTTACTTTAGGTTTGTTTCGGATTAATGAAGCAGCTGAAGGACAAATCGTTATTGATGGAATTAATATTGCAAAGATAGGACTCCATGACTTGCGGTTCAAGATCACAATTATCCCTCAGGTAGGTATGAAATCCTACCATTACCAGAACTTGCAGAATCTCAAGATGATAGGGATTGATAAGGGACCACTGGAGGTCTATTCCAATCCCCATGCCAAAGGAGGAGACTGTACAGCTTCTCTGGGGCCCCAAGAGGAGTAAAGTTAAGGGAGAATAGCTTGCGGTTACCAGAAAAAGTTAGGTCTCACCCCTAAATTAACTTTCTTGCAATTGCATCTGGATACGTTTTCCTTTCACTAAGAGGTACTTTTGGACCACTGTGTACTCTGTTAATTATCTCTTTGTGTCTAGGATCCAGTATTGTTTTCTGGCTCTCTGCGTATGAACCTTGATCCTTTTGACCAATACTCTGATGAAGACATTTGGAGGTCTTTGGAACTGGCTCACTTGAAAAACTTTGTATCATCCCTTCCTGATAAACTTAATCATGAGTGTGCTGAAGGTGGAGAAAACCTCAGGTATGTCATAGAACCATGGTTGTGGAAATTGCCCTACAAATTAAATAACGGGGCGGGGGTGCGCCCCTCCCTTCTGCAACTAGACTTTGCACTTTCAGAAACCTTACAGCTAGATTGTAACATCAGCAATGCAGTGTGTGGTTTCCCCTGCTCTGAGTTAGAATTTGAAGAAGTTAGTCTCAGAGCAGAAATCTGCATGGCTTTTTCCCAAAAGACTAAGTGTTTCTAAATAAGTTATCTTGCTTTTTGTACCTTAACAGGAATATATGTTAAGTCTGTAGAAACCATTTGAAGGCCAGTCCTCTAAAGGCATTGATTTCCTGTCTCAGCCTGATGCAGTTATGCTGAAACCATGTGTATTATATTTATGTACTGTGTTGCCATAGCTTTGCTGTAAGGTAGATTATTTCCAAATGGTTAAAGCTGACCCTAACTATTTTGCTGGGTTCTTGGCACCTGTACTTTAGTGGAGCTCTTAGAAGAAATTGCTGCACTTCACAATAAATACTCCAAAGTTGTTCTGACTTTTTTTTCCCACCCTCCCATCCCATCTATGTAGTGTGGGACAGCGTCAGCTGGTGTGCCTGGCACGAGCTCTGCTCAGGAAGTCCAAAATCCTGGTTCTAGATGAAGCTACAGCTGCTGTTGATCTGGAAACAGATACACTTATACAGTCAACAATAAGGTCTCAATTTGAAGAATGTACTGTATTAACCATAGCACATCGTCTGAACACTATCATGGACTACACAAGGTAAAGTAAGACTGCTATCATCTTGAAGAATGCCATGTGTGACCTGATTTGGCTCTGCTTAAATCATGTTAGCTAGATGTTTACCAGTGTACTTTTAGCCATCTCTTTGCAGACCTGGTGGAATCTGTTTTGATGGGTGGGGTAGGTGTGTGTTCTGGCTTGCGGTGGCTGTGCTTCACCCAGGGAGCTCCTCTCATCCCTTTGTGGCACTGTTGTCATGGCATTCTTGCACATGCAAAGCAGGAAGTGGAGGGAGTTAACAGGAGACTTACTGGATCTTGCTCTAATGTAGACACAGCTGGAAGAAACATCAAAGCTTCAGGGAGCTAATACCCTAAGCTAGGCACAGACAGTGTGTGGAATCAAAGCAGCAGGGCTTGTGTTTTTCTGAAGCTTATTCAACCTTTCTCTTTTTGTCACTTTTGGTTGTAGTTCATACTGCCTTGCTCACTGCCAGCTGCCTTGTTATTGAAGTGTGATTGAGGTCTTGTAATCTCAGTTTCATCTTCCTTAGTGTTTTATCACAGTGTCACAGAGTGAAGTAAGTGACCAGTGATAGATGTTTGTGTACTCTTCATAGAATCACAGAATCATAGAACGGTAGGGGTTAGACTGGACATCTGGAGATCCTCTTAGTCCAGCCCCCTTGCCAGAGCAGGTTCTCCTAGAGCAGATCACACAGGAACATGTCCAGGTGGGTTTTGAATGTCTCCAGAGTTGGAGAATCCAGAACCTCTCTGGGCAGCCTGCTCCAGTGCTCTGTTACACTCACCATGTAAAAGTGTTTCTGTATGTTCAAATCGAATGTCCATGTTCCAGTCTGTATCTGTTGTGCCTTGTCCTGTCATTGGGCATCACAGAAAAAGGCCTGGTCCCTCCAGCCTGACACCCTTCAGATATTTATAAGCTTTCATGAGACCTCCTCTCATAGTGGCTCTGCACTGGACTGTGTCCAGGAGCTCCCTGCCCCTCTTGAACTGGGGAGCCCAGGACTGCATGCAGTATTCCAGATGCAGCCTAACCAGAGCAGTTTGTAGACCTATCTTTGACTTGTCAGTAGTGAGAGAGACAGCAGTGGTGCCTGTGCCAGCCCCAGTACCCACAGTACTGTCACCAGATGAGCATCCAGTTAGTCACAGCAGCGGGTAACGACATGCAATAGCATCTGCTTGAAGGGCTTATCAAGCATCTCTGCAGTGCTGGACCATTTGGTGAAGGTTGCTGCAGGAGATGTTTTTATGGTGAGCTGGCTGTGGTAACTTGCTTTAGAAACTTGCTCATTCTAGTGGCTCTGTCCATTCATACAGTCTGAGTTGTCTTTGCTTGCATTTAATGACTGTGCTATAGTCAATGTCTGTGCAGATGCATTTCTGTTTACTGGCCTGCTAGACCATCTTGTGACCTTTTGTTTTGCCTTGTTTTACAGAATTTTGGTGCTGGACAGAGGAGAAGTGGTGGAGTGTGGTACCCCAGACCAGCTACTTCAGAAAAAAGGCATTTTCTACAGCATGGCTCTAGATTCAGGCTTGGTGTAGAACCTGAACTTGGTTAATTCCTGTGGTGATCAAGGAGGTGATACAATGAGAGTCTAGTTTCAGACCTAGTAAAGTGATGGTGATGGAAACAACATAAAAATGCAATTTTTAGTTTTATTTCTCTCCATAGTAGTGACTTTGACCAGCTTTAGGGAAAACTCATACACTGTGAAAAACATTGCAGAGACTTTTTCAATTTTTGCCTGAGACCTGTCATGTCATGCTCAAAAGTAAGGCTGAGAGATTCATGACAGAAATTCAGAAGAGCTTTTTCTCGTCATCTGCAGTTGTGGTCTGAAGCCTCCTTTTTTTTTTTTTACACATTTTTGCAAATGCTAGTTAATGGCCTGTTTGCCAGTTCCTCACGTGGTGAGCCATCTTCTGTGGGATACACTCGGAACATTTTGTTGCATATTGTACTGTTGTCCAAAGATTTTTCTTCTTGTGAAGTTACAAGTGCCAGCCTTTCTCATGATGGTGTTTACTGCACATGGTTGGTGGTGTTATGCATTCTCCCAAGGTTTTACATGTTTACAGTGTGTAGCAGCAAGTTCACCCGTTTGTCAGTAGTGCTGATGTGAAAAAAGCACAGTCAACTTCAAAGCAGTATTCAAGGATGTCTGAGATGACAATCACTCCAAAACCAAATTCATGCCGTGTTTGGTGCATTGCTATATGTTGTACCTGATCTTACACCCAGTTCACTCAGGAATTCTGACTTGGGTGGTGAATCCCAATTATGTCTCTAGGGACTAAGCTGAGAAATGAGGATTTCCCAGAGCAGAGGTTGCAGGCTCGGCATGACATCGATTGTAATGTCCCTTGGCTTTGGCAGTTCTGTGCTTTAATAGATGCTCCATTGCATCAAGGACCATTAGCCTTATATCAAAGAAAGATGCCCTTCATGCTGCTGCTGTTTGACTCTTAAATTTTGTGGGAAACTGTTCCTGTAGCAGGTGTTTAAAAAATATTTTTTTTACTTTTTAAAATCTATGTGTCAGAGGGTTTAACAATTAACAGTGAAGTCTGTTCTTCAAGACCTGTGTTGAACATTCAGTTTTCTTTTGGAAGAAAAAGTTACCTTCTTGTGTTCCAATTAGTCTTATTTTAAAGAAAGATGCTGGACAAAGACAGGCTTAAATCAAAAGGACTTCTGTGAATCGTGTTGCTGACTGTAATACTAGACAATTGTTGTCTTTACAGTAAAGTTATTTAATTTTTTGTAAATTATGACTGTCGATAGGGAAAATTTCAATAGACTGAAATTTTCTTTGGTATTTTTTGTAATGACTATACAAATATTTGCAAAGAACTTGCTGTAAAAGATGTTTTAAATATAACATGACGTGTCATTTCTTGCTTTGTATTTGACAGAGTTATTTTCGTCAGTTCAGAGGTTTACTTTGAAAATATAAATTCTTGGTATTGGCTTGGATTAGCCAGTCTTCTAGGCCTCGTGTCTGGGGGATGGTGGGGTGGGTAAGAAACTTTGGGTGCTGTTAACTCTCTGATGTGGGAGGATTGGATCTCATGGGTTCCTTTGTAAATTCAGTTGATCAGACTAGGTGATAGGATGAAGTAGAGCAGGATTCAGTGTGCTGTGGCCTTTGGCTTACCCATTCCATTCATGGCCTGTGTCTGGCACATTTCCTGGGCATCTTGGTGTTCATTTTCTCTGTTGAAAATGACTGAAATTATTGTTTTTTCACATAACCTAATGCTTGTGTAGCACTGTGGTGGACCAAAGGGTGGAAAATCAAAGCAACAGAGAACAAAGCAGAGAAACAAGTTTTTTGGGTGAGTTGGATGGCTGGTATTGCTTTACTCAGCTGCATTAAAATGGAGATAGATCTACATGCAGAGACCCAGAGATCATGTGAATACCACCATGAGAACTCTTCCACTTAGGGATGGTCATCTTCCAGGAACACCTTTTTGATTCTTTTCATTTCTAGAAGTGCCCTGGGAAGGAATGGGGAGAGAGGAGCACTGCCTTTTGGTGACTGCACACCAAAGTTCCCTGGGCTCCCTGTGTCCTTGCCTATGCAAACTACTTATCACCATCTTCATTAAGGCAAAGCTGCAGTTCACATCCAGTGAAGAAATTCAGACGGGCTTTCAAATACCTGTGCAAAGTCTTGTGGGCTTAATGCAGCTTGTTATGAGATGGGGACTCTGCAGGTTTCTAAGGCAGTTGTATTGCTGGAATTGGTGGAAAGTGGTTCTGGGTTTGTGGAAATGGTGCTTTTCTTTGCACACTGATTAACAGATTTAGATGGCTGAGCGTGTTCATGCGAGTAAGTCCCTTGAAAACAATGGAACTGAATTTAGGAGCATAGTTTGTTGGAAATACAGATCTTGCAGAATTATGCTTCAACTGTGGAGAATGTCTGAGTAGAAATTTCTTAAACTGCATTTGATAGCAAACTCAAACTGTGTATGCTGGAATACATCCCTGAATATTTGCTCTTCTGTTCATGGTCTGTTTGGAGAACTTTATCCAAAATGTTGCAGGATGGTCTTGTAAATAGCATGGCAAGGGGTCAGAAGGGGCTGCCCTTGCTGTGTACTTCAGTCCTGTTCTTTTTCAATGATGTGGTGCGTTTCTGTGTTCTCCAGCTTTCTGTATTTTGATAGCACAAACCATTCTGCCCCACCTCTGGAGCAGATGCTTTGTCCTGAATAGCTGTTACTGCTTTGTGTTCTTGCTGCATTGACTCATGAGTCCAGTTCCAAATGTCTGTCTTCATAACAATGATGGTCATCTTGTTTGGACGTAACTTTAAAAAACTATTATGCAGGATGAAGATCAGTCTGAAACTAACCTGTGTGCACAAATTCTGCTTTATTCCCACAGAACTTACGGGTAAGAGCAGTGTCATGTAGGTACTTCGGGTACCCAGAGGCAGGAGCAGTGTTGCTGTGAGAACCCATTTCTAGCAGCCCCATGTACTGACTACTGGAGGTTACTAGGATCCCTGCATGTGTTACTGGGACCCGCTGCAGAAAATGATAGAACTTGCTGCAGGGTAAATTATTGAAATCTGGCATGAAAAGCAGTAGATTTTGCTTATTCTATTTTAATTTTCATTTGTGTTTGAAGCTAATGCTTTTTTAGTGCTTGGGACACTTTGAGCACTCATGGGCAAATAAAATCTAGCCTGATGGCTGTGACCTCCAGTAGACAGTGCTGCCATCCTTCAAGGACTGGTGATGCTAACAGTACAGGGTATGCCTTGCCCTCTAGCTGTTGGGACCAGATTTTGAAGAGAGAATGGTATCTCCAGGCATTAACACCTTAGCATGTTTTGCTTTAACCAACTTCTGGATAATTTCCTTTTGACTGATCCAAATTTGTCACTTGCTTATGGTACCACTTCCACATAAAATTGGAGACTCTGGCTCCTGTGAAACATGGAAGTCGTTACTAGATGCTATTTGGGAATCCCTTTTTAGCACTTTTAGCACAGCCTGATGTGTGAAAACTGGTGGTGTTTTTCCTGGCTCTTAGTTTGCTTAGCCAACAGTAAACCATGCCCTTTCAAAGATTACAAGTGTTAAAATACGTTTTGATTATTGTCTCCTCGTGTTGCCTCCTTTCTTTGTTACCAACTTAGGAACAGAAAGCAAGCACTTAAAAGATGTTTATATTAGGGAAGATGGTATGCTAAAAGATGTGTTTTGAGAATTACCCAGCAACAGGATACTGAACAGCTGTTGGAGGATAAACTGCTGGGTTTTGCTGGTCTGGGTTGACTCTTGTCAGTTTGAACCCTCCCCCCCATTACTCCTTTTTATACAGTATTTACTGTCACTTTTACTGTAGCTTACTGAAGAGACTCATTTCAAGAATAGATTCTGTTTTTCAGTTTTCTAGAAAATGAGATGCCCTAACAACATTTCCAGTAAACACTATCTCAGTGTGATTTGTCATGTTGCTTATTGTGATTCCTGAGGAAAGACTTGAGATGCTGCAATAAAAGTTGTCCCCAACTCTGGGGGAAGCCCAGGAAAGTCTTGCTTTCAGTTGCTGTTTTGGTTTGTTAATATCTGAAAGGTGGCTGTGCCAGGTCACACAGAGGTAAGCTGACACTCAGGAACACCACCAGGAATTAAAACAGCAGATGCTTTCCTAATCTGCCAGACTGACAAGCTATAGGGATCAGAGGAGGACACATCCCATCATATAGTTGCAACTCCTTACCATGGGCAGAGCCACCTCTCACTGGACCAGGTTGTCTAGAGCCCTATCCAACCTGCCATCGAACACCTCTAGGGAGGGAGCAGCCACAGCCACAATGGGTATCATGTTCCAGTGCTTTAGCACCCCCACAAGGAGGAACTTCTTCTGAAGGTCTAATTTAAATCTCTCTTTTAGCTTGACTCTATTCCCCCTTGTCCTGTCACTAGATTCCCTCAGAAAGTCCTGCTCCAGCTTTCCTGTAGCCTACTTCAAGTACTGGAAGGCTGCTATAAGGTTCCCCCAGAGCCTTCTCCAGGCTGAATAGGCCTAACCTCCCTCAGCCTAGCCTGTCCTCACAGCAGAGGTGCTCCAGCCTTCTGAATCCTCATGGCTCTCCTCTGGACTTACTCCCAAGACCTCCATGTCCTTCTTGTACTGGGAACTCAGGAACTGGACGTAGTACTCCAGGTGAGATCTCACAAGAGCAGAGTAGAAGGGGAGAATCACTTTCCTTGAGCTGAAGTTACTGTCTCCTGTCTACGCTCACTCTCTTCCTCTAGACAGTCTGTCAGCCCCCCATACAGCACAATTCACTTGGGACCCCTCCAAAGCTGTGACACAGAGAGATGGACTGGATCTGATGCCCAGCAGTGCCATATGCGCTCATGCTTAGTGGCATCCCAGTTCCTCTTTCCTGATCTCTGGTGTTCATGTACTTTGTGTGACAAAATCCAGCTGCTGCCTTGGAGTACGTGCCTGCATTTGGGTGAGCAGTCATTCAGACACCAGCATAATACCTTTCTTTCTGCTGGGAACTTAGGACAAGTTGTAAACAGTTAAGTTGCTTGTTTGCTGTCCATAAAATCTTGTTGACTTTTAAAAACAGTCTGTATAGTGTTTGTCAATGTATTTGAGCTCTATTTATAGTGTAAATTAGAAATGCTGTGGTCTTTCTTTTTTGCTTGTTTGCTTTTATACCATAACAGTAACAAGGTGTTTTGTCCTTACTTTCAACAGAAGAATGAGGTTTTGGTATCTGAAACCATTATGAGGTGGCATTGCTGACTTTCTTATGGAAAAAACACTTAAGTCATCCCTTTTTATCTACTCACTGTGGGTGCAGTTCAAACAAGGTTTGGTTGACTGCCAGTGAGTGAAACCAGCATAATTACTCAATTACAGGATTAATTATTCCTGATCATAGAAATCATAGAATGGGTAGATGCTTGAAGGGACTTCTTGAGATCATCTATTCCAAACCCCCTGTCAAAAGCAGAGTCACCTAGGGGAGGTCACACAAGGAGATGTCCAGGTAGGTTTTGAAAGTGACTAAAAGTGACTCCACAACCTTTTTGGGCAGCTGTTCCAGTGCTCTGTCACCCTCACTAAAGGCATTTTTCTTGATGCTGAGGTGGAACCTCCTGTGTTCCAGCTTGTACCCATGTTCTCTCATCCTATTGCGTTGCACCACTGGAAAGAGACTGGCCCCTTCTTCTTGACATCCACACCAGATATTTGCGGACATTAAATATCATCCCCTCTCAGCCTTCTCTAGATTCTTCTCTGACAGAAGTGACGTTATATTCCATGAGTGCATCATGCAAGGCCTGATTCTTCCATCAGTGTGTAGAACAGTCCCTTCTTAGCTATTAAGCACTCCAGAGTGTCAAATTCAGCTATCCGACCATTTTCCAAGACTAAAATCCTGTAAATGTTAAAACACAAGTGTAAGCTTGGGGATACACCAGCAGCTACAATCTTAGTTATTTCTATTTATTTCTAAAATAAATTTCAGTACTTGCTTGTTACTCACTCAAACTTTGCACCAACTTTTCAGCTCAGAAACAACTGGGAGGCAGAGATGGGTTCTTGGTGAGTGACTATTGAACTACTGTGGGAAGAGAGCTTTTTGGGTGCAGAGACTGCAGCAAAACTTCTGAAAGTGCATTTCAGGGTTGTAATTTTAAGGCGATGCAAAGAGCTGCAGCTATGGCTTAGCTTTGGGGGGGACGGGGAGAGAGGGGCAGGAGTATGATGCAGCATGAAATCCATCATGTAGAAATAAATGTTACTTGATTAATCTATTGGTGTCCAGCTGATTTAAGATGGTTCCAACAATCTCTAAAACGAAGCTTTGACAGTTAAACAAGAAAGGGACAGAAATTAAATTGTTGTTCACTGGCACAGTGTGGTTTGTCTAGCTCACACCGGTTGCCTCTGTCTTCCTCTGTCCTTGGGGAAAGTGGCCAAAAATATTACCTGTCACAGTCCATGATGGTGTTTATCCGGTGAGCGATGGTTAGCACTGTGCTCTCTTTGAACTGAGTCCTCAGGGTGGACTGAATTTGAAAATCAGTTTCCAAATCTACTGCTGCTGTGGCCTCATCCAGAATGAGGATTTTGGCTTTCTGAAGAAGTGCCCTGGTGAGACAAACTAGTTGTTTCTGACCAGTGCTGCAAGTAAGAATAGGGATGGTAAAATGAGAGCAGAATTCACTTTTCTCTGGGATGAGAATGTGTGATTAATTTGAAAACAATAATAAGAAGGTGGTTGTTCCCTTTCTCTCAAAGGGTGATTAAGGCTGGTGGCACTCTAGGTAAAAGCATGAAACAATCTTAAGGAAATTAAGAGATGGCATTAATCTAATAGCACCCAGGAGATCTGCACAGAATGGGATTATGGTGCTTGAGTAATGGACAAGCACAAGCCACCACAATACTCAAGTTCATGCTGCTAAACAGGAAAATAATGCAGCAAGTTGTGGTCTGGACACTTCATTTGTATTTATTTAAATTAGACTCCTTGTGTTACAAACTCGCAGTTCTCCTAGCTCAAGGACTGGCACTGCTCTGCCACTGTTTGCCTTGCTGACAGGTACCTTAGGTTTTCCCCTTGGTCAGTGTATTCGTGTTCCAACTGATCTGGCAAATTTGCTACGAAGTTCTTGAGCTGAGTCAGTTCCAAAGCTGTCCAGATGTCTGCATTGGTGTATTGGTTTAACGGGTCAAGATTCATTCTTAGGGAGCCGGAAAACAAGACTGGATCCTGAGCACAGAGACAATACAAACAAATCATGAAATCCATTATGAAAACAAGTGCTCCAGTTTTCCCTGCTGGGTGCAAACCTGTGGTATTGTAGCAAATGGGAGATTAGCATGGCATAGAGGTTATTTCCAAAGAGAAATTTCTCAGTGTACTTCCTCTTATAGAATATTTGTAAACATTTCCTAGGTGTTAGAACTTCTAACACTGCTGAAGCATTCTGGAAATAAATTTCATACCTGGGGAATGACAGTTATTTTGGTTCTAAGGTCATGGAGACCTAGCTGAGCAATATCTAGTCCATCAATGAGGATCGCTCCTTCTGCAGCTTCCACTAATCGCAGCAATCCCACAGCAAGAGTAGATTTCCCAGCTCCTGTTCTTCCAGTTATGCCAATCTGTAAAGTACAGTGAAAAGGTTTTCATGCTGATTGTTTTCCACAGTTAGACAGTCTTGACATTTAGTTTCTTTTGGCCTTTTGAAGATAGGCAGCTTTACATGGAACAAATCCTCAGGGCTGTTCAGGATTCATGTAGTCCAGCGATGTATTCTTAAGGGGGTAAATTTAGAATTTGTATTTGTTTTGTATAAAAAGCCATTGATGGGGAAAATAACTACCATCAGTAGTTATACAATACATGCAATAACTCAGCAGCTAGAACAGGGCCTTAATTTGGCACTGTACTTAAAAAGTGAAATTCCTTTGCTGTAACTCTGCTAGTGTTCTGTGAAATGGAATTTCACTCAGAAGAATGTCTAACATAGGTAGCAGTGCTGGAAACATTACTCCATACTAGAACAGATATGTAGTGTGACAGACGGGCTTATATTTCACTGCAGCTTTCAGGGTGATGAGTTACTATACTTTGGTGTGGGTCAGGGACTGTCTGTCCAGATCTGGTCACTGCGGTACACTGCTCACACTTCCAGCTCTTCTGAAAGAAGTGGCTTTGCTTACCTTCTCTTGCCCATCGATGGTTAGATTGACACACTTCAGCGCTAACTCCAAATTTGGCCTGTATCGCAAACTATAGTTTCTAAATTCAATTCTTCCTTCAGTGAGCCAATCTTGACCTTGATGTTTGCCATTCAGAGTCCAGGGTGCCTAAACAGATGAAAACAAACAGTGCATAAACTGATCACGTGGCCTTCTGAAATGGGAAGCTTATGAAGACATCCATGGTAAATTCCCCTGATTCTGAGAAAACATTGTAAATGCTGACTTGTTACGTTAGGCAAAGATGACACCAGTCATCTTAACTGAAAACAGGGACAAGCATTTGTTTGCCAGTCATAGTTCTGACACTGAGTATTTCAATTAAAAAAAGACTTATGCACCCCTGTAAACAAGATTGTGAAAGTCTCCTTTAGCAGGATCTCAGGACAGTGCACGGAGAAATAATTGTAATATTTACAGAACAAAGATTATTGCATCAAAGGGAAAAGACTATTTAGCAGCCATCAGTTATTGGAGAGCTGCATCTGAACTCACGCAGTAATTACATACTCCAAGTATGGGCAGAAAATACAGCTCATTCCATGAGCGTTACCAAGTGAAGCTATTTTAATGGCAATCTAATGCTTAACTGTGTTAAGGAAATAATTAAGATCAGAGGTTATATAACAAGTTTGTTCAGTTGGATAAAACCCACATACTGCAGTTCTTTGAAGAAAATACAACTGACGTTTTAGAAAAGGAAAAACAAGGGAGTTTGTCAGATGGAAAACAGAAAAGTGACTAGTTTAGTTTGCAATAAGGTCACTAGTTTGTTAGCTACCTCTTTAGGAGTCTTGCAGTATTCTCTCACTCTCTCTACAGAAACAATGTTGTTCTCTATTTCTGTCCAGGAGCGCACCATCCAGTTCAAAACACCAGTTATCTAGCAGAAAAAAACAGAAGCATTAGGGCAGACCTTGGCTCGTGCCTGCAAGGTACTTCTTTATAAAGATTTCCTCATCAGCAAACTACTTCAGCAATCATCCCTTAAAAGGCTAAAAAAGAACCATGAATCCTAGTGAAAGTTTGCAAAGCTGTATCTGAAGAGCCTAGCCAGTTCCCCTAATAGCTGCTGCTCATGAAGTTTATAGAGAATGAAATGTTCCTGACTTAAGGCACTAAAAGACAGTGTAGCTATTTCTTAGCAACTAGTCTACAGGTAGGTAAGGCAGACACTGAAGACTTTGCTTCAGTTACTTAAATCATAGAGTGTTGAGCATGTGTTTAGGTGCAGGAGTTAAAAAACAGCAGTGCATGTTTATGAGGTTCATTTTCTGAGGAGCTATGTCCTCCAGATGCTCTGGGTTTCAACAGTGACAGCAGTGTTTGGTAGGAGAAGGCATCTAGACAGCCACAGAATTAGTTTGTTATTTCTTAGAAATTTGTAGCAGAAACAAAAATGCAGGTTGCTGTTGATGCAAGCATGGCATTACTTCACACCGAGTTACCTGTAGAGCGTAAGAAATGGAGAAGCCAGTAGTTCCTGGACTAAGTTCTCTTCTTCCCATTGTTGCAAATAATGCTGCAAACAACACGATGCCATTGCCTAGAAACTCCAGGTTTGTAGCAAGCCACCTACAAAATGAGGACAGGGCTGTTGCTAGGTGCCCTCTTCCTTTCTCCCAAGTGATACCTCTAGCAGTGTGTCAGCACGCATGTGTGCCTAGCCACACAACAGAGATACAAGCATACTGGTTGTATGAGGGGCATATAGTGAGTGATAATGGCAGAGACTACCCTACCCCTGTAGGGTACCTCACTGTCTCAGCTTTAGTGTACCTCAATCCAAATTCCAAAAGCAGCTACTCATCAAGGTATAAGAGTTGTGTTTTTTCCTCCACTGCAGATTAGTACCTGTCAGCAACTGCTCCAGGGAAGCATATTTTCTGATTGTCATCCACTAGAAAATTGCTCTTCAGAATAAACCTCTCGTGGTCCTTGTAGGCACGGATCACACTGCTTCCTTGGAAAGTTTCTGAAATGTGGGAGTAGATGGGTGACCTGCTGGCAGCCTCCATGCGTCTCAGCTGGCAAGAGGTGGTGACATAGAAGTGCTGGTACAAAGGGAAATGGAAGCGGAAGTGATTAGGCTTATTCATCCATGGAGCAGCCAAGGGAAAGCCTCAACAAGTACAACAGTACATAATATCCTAGTGATATAAAACCTAGTGTGCAGGTAGGAGAAGGTAACACAGGCAACGTTTCTGCTTGTGTTAGGACCCATCTTCATAAAGAATAACCCTGTGGGTAGTTAATACAAAGAAGGCAAAGTATTCTGAACTCTCAAAGCCTCTAACACTTGCATTTTCCCCTGCAGACCAGATCTTTGCTCGATGAAGAACAGAGGGGCATTTCCATCCTTAGTTGCCTTCAGTTTTAACTGGCAAGGCATCTGAGGTTCCAAAGGTCAATGGGAGAGCTACTTGGCAACACAGATATATTAAAAAGCGGCATAGTAACTCTGAAGGAAGGGAAAATCCTTTAGTCTTAATGTAATTGCATTTATGCTAACAGAGACAAGGAATATAGCTCCAAGTGGAATGTGATTTGGACACTGGAAAAGCATGAACTGCTCTGTAAGGTCTCTGGGATGCTCTGGAAAGCTGAGGTGGTGTGGCAAGAGCCACTGATGTTACTATTGTTCAGGTACAGTTTGAGGTGATGAAACTAATTTCTGCTTGTCTTTGTTTCTACAAAAACAGTCTTTCAGCAAAGACATGACCACAGTGCTTTGACCTTTCTTATCAGTGTAGCTCTGAGAGCTCCTACCTGGAACACAGCATAAAGAACAGTCAAGGGCACTATGGCCATAGCAGCCCTCGGTGTAGTCACTATAATCACAAGGTAGATCTCCAGCAAGTTAAACAAAAATCCCAGGAAGGACTTGAGCTTGTCGGGGATGACAGAATCAATGGCATCCATTTCTCTGGAGAAGCGGTTCAACAAATTCCCAATGGGTGTTTGCTCAAAGAAGATCATTGGGGATCTAGCAACATTCCTCAGCAACTGCAGAAACAGCTTGTGTGATGCTGACACACCGCCTAGCAGGACTGCTGCTGTGGAGGCAAATCTGCCCAGGGCTGTAATATAAAGAAGTCAGTAATTACTACTAAGACTGAAGAAACTCACTGTGGAGTTCTACTTTGAGATCATGATTTTCTTTACGTTCTGTGAATGCTACACTAGTGCGAACTTTCTATTTGGTAGCATTTAAGCCTTTCTAGAGAGTACAGGGGTGTGGGAAGACCTTCAAAAGCCAGATGGGTGCCAAGATTTTATCAGCTTAAGCATATAGGATGAATTCTTTATTCTTTACCAAATGAGCTTCAGTGGAGTAACCTTGAATTACTCAGTCTTTGACTTCCTGCCTGCAGATTCTCTGTTAGCACAGAAGGGCATCCAACCCATCCTACTCTTTTCACCTTGTTCAAAGCTTTCTCAGTCTTTTGTCACTTGGGATGAGATTTTCCCAGATGTATTTCTGTCCTAAAAAAAGTGACTTCTATTTTATCTCTTTAAAAAAGGGTCACCAAAAGAATTGTGGCTATTTTAAAAGAGAAGCATGTCAAGAAATGTAGAGTTGCATTAGTTCCTCACTTCCTTTATACTCAAAAGACCTAAACCAAGGTTTCATTCAGCATGGAAAAGAGTTGCTGCTTTGATTAATTTATCTTAGAGAAAGGATAAGAGAAAGAAAGATATACAGAAGATGCTGGATACAAGGTAGGAAGATAGAGAAATAAGGATGGCATACTTATTCCATCGCTGAATAATTTTTAGGGCTCAGGTAGTTTTGCTCCAGCAGGAAATATAAAGGAAGTAACTATTCATCATGGTCTACTGAAAGGCACAGAAGAATACATCTAGCATGCTGTGAAGTAAAATTTCAGGCAGTAACACTAGGCATATTGTTCAGATGCCTTAAAAATTCTCTCAGTGTGTCAGAGCCTGTAGTGTTAGGTCTTGTGCCAAAAGGCAAACAGGCTCTGAGCTCACAGGTGTACACTTTATATTCTGTGAAAACATCCTGGACATAGGAAAGGGAGATGAAAATACAGAGAAGAATTAGGGGAGAAAGTTAAACAAGCCTTGAATGGCTCCTAGTGCACCGAAGACTCCAACTCTCAGATTTGTGTGCTGCTGTGTCCCATTGTCAACAGGGTCATCTGCCCACATGCTGAGCCAGTAACCACGAGCAAAAGATACAGCTTGCTGAGATGCAAACAACAGAGTGATGGACACCCCCAGAGGTAAGCCTGTTGCCTTCAGGTAGGATGCATAAACTGAAGTATGAACCTAGAGTGAAACAATTGGGGGAAAACAGGAGGCCTGCTTGTTAGCAAGGAAAAGCAAAGATTTATAATAGCAGCTTTATTTTATGTGTCATGGGCCACAGGAATCACTTTTGTTTTTTCAAACTACTTGTTTTCTTCATGGATGAATAATGAAGCCACACTTAAATCTTTGGTGTTAATGAGTGAATATTACAAACTGATTAATGTTATTGCAGTAGGCTTATGTTACTGTTGGAACGCATGCAGGGCTTTCCTTACGCTGTCATTTGTTCTTGGGCTAAGAAATAATGTTTCTCACTGACTGCTTGTGTGAGTAACTGCTGACCAGTAGAGGCAGTGAGATCCCACTACGGATTGTTTGCTTCCTTTAGGGAAGATCTGCCTCTTAAGGGGAGTTCGAAATTTTACTCTTTTCTCAGTACTGGTGTATAGCTTCAGCTATTTGTTTCCTCCCCACATTTTGATGCTGCTACAATGTTCTTTGAATACACGTGTGCCTCATCCACACCAAGATGTGATCCCATGTCTACTGCTTTCCTTTCACAGGACCATTCCTGCTGCAGCCTTTGGAGGTGTTTCCCTTAGGCAAGAAAAGAGCAGCAGTGTATTTCTGCCTCTTCCTAGCAGCCTCAAAAGTCTGTGGATAGACTCCTCTTCTATCCCTTACCTCTACTCACTTTCCCCATTCAGGTTGACTCCAGGATTGGTCTCCTCAAGTGGTCATAAATCCCCCCCATTTCCATAACGTAGTCTCTGCAATGGATTTGTTCTCTGCAATTACTTCTGTTCTGGAACCAGTGCTTGGATTAGGGCATTTGGGGAGGTACATCTTACATAGAAGGTGCTATGTAAAATCACACCAAAATGACTTGGTCTCAGTTATAGGAGTAACCTGTACCGCTTGCCTGACCTGTCTGCAATTGTACTGGCTTCGCTTAGGCCGTAAGCTGATCTGCCTGCCACAACACAACTGTGTCTTTGCCTTTCTAGGAAGGTGCTGTGCTTACCCTGCCACGCTCAGTTTTCTCTCCCTTGGTTAATCTTCCTTCAGTGACTGCAGCAGTACTAGAGTCTTGATTTACAGGAACAGCCCTTCCCATAGCAGAAGAATTGACTGGATCATCACTTCATAAAGAAAACAAATATCTTTGAAATCTTATCCAAGCCAATGAGTACTTTAAAGCCACATCTCGTTAGCCATCCACCCCTGTATTCACATCTATTTTGAGGGCTGCAATTTTGCGAATCCTCCAGAGGGACCCCAACCATAGACCATACTCATTGTGGAGATGGGGCTCTGCCAAGCTACTAACAGACAGAGGCTTTAAGGTTATATTTGCTGCAGCTAGTTTGAAATGAGGCAGAATTTACAGCCCCACTGGGAAGTGAACAGGAAGCAAAAGTATCAACATGCATTGTACCTGAGCTTTGGAACAAACTGTCTCCTCATGAAGCGTGGAGAAAACATTAGTCAACCTCCACATTCAAAAGCAGTTTCTTGCCTATTCTTGAGCTCTGCTTGTTTGTTTTTAATATTAATTTACAGGTTCAAACCCAAACCTATGTGGACTTGTATGGACTTCTGAAGCAAGTTCTGAAACCACTTTACACTTACCTTAAAAGCTTATGCTGTGGTGGACTGTTGGCAGAGGTGATGTTGCTTCTGGTGTTTTCTATAGCTGTGAAATAAATGTGTTGTTTTCTAAATGCTTTAGAATCCCATTTTGTCCTGTATAGCCTTTGAGATACTGGTAATGATATCCTTGGAAAGAGTTGCTTCTAATGATAGAAATATCAAGGTGAGGCTTAAAGAATAAACATGTATACTGGGTAATTCTTCTGACTGCATGATTGTTGTGTAGTAAATTGGAAGTGATGATTCAAGAACCAATTTTGCAGTGATGGGTCAGATAATTTGACAGTTATATTTTCCCCACACAAAGCAACAGATACTGATTGGCTCTCACCTTTACATGTCCATAATCAACATATGTAGGACTGGATTTCCAGTTTTATTCTTTTTCTCTCTTCCCAACTGTACAGCAGCAGAGCCCTATCCCCCCACTTCTTTAATGTGAAGTATAATACTATGGAAAATTTTGACGGATAAACATAGAAAGAGTGATTCCAGGTTACCTGGAAAACCAGTGCATGCCTTTTCTTCTACAGCAATGTGTGAATGAAGAAATTCTGCAAAGGCCCCATTTCTCTGAATAAGTTCTTGATAGGAACCAATTTCTGAGATTGTTCCATCCACCAGAAAAACAATGGTGTCCACTTGAGGCAAAATGTTGATTGCGTGAGTCACCAGCACACGAGTCTGCTTGGAAGAGTAGGAACAGTTACAGTTGTTCTGGTGTTCTTACTAGAGCTGTGCAGTCAGCTGTCTTCTGAAGACAGGCATGCACCCAGTCTGAGCTATTGTTAATAACTTTAAGATACTTTTGTTATTTATTCCTGTCACTTCTGACTGTCTTTGAAGTTTTTCTTTGCAGCACAGCCTTCTGCCCATTTTGAAGGTGCAGAGGCTGGTAGCAGAGGGATGCTTTGTGTCACACAAAGAGTGAGGATAGGAACTGAAGTCTCAGGCTAGCACCCTATGTGGAGGAGGACCTTTTGCTCGGCTTATTGACCAGTTCCATGTTGTTTATTCCCCTCAGGCTGCAGCTCTTAAGTGGAATAATGTTAATTGGAGAGTATATGTCACTTACTGATAGCTATTTTAGAATCAGTTTGTGCCTGAAAACTTCATTGACCTGCATGGAGTTAGAGTGCAGCGTTTAGATTTCTGAGAATATTTGCAGAGATAAATACATGCAGGAAAAGATGAAAGAGAAGTAATTTGTCCCTGGATAAGACATTAGCATGTTCTGTATTTCTAATATAGCATCAAACCCTTTGAGTACTGCTTCAATCTAGTATATTTTTTCTTTGCCAGTCTTTCAATGCAATAATTATGTTCTGATACTTGCAGTCCATCTAGATGAAGAGAAAGGGAATCAGACATTGTAATATGTAATCAGATACTGTCTGCTTGAATTGCACTTTCTACTGAAAGAAATTGCCTATTTTAATTTTGCAATGTGAAACTGAATCAAGTAGTTGTTAGCACTTTATACCATGGAACAAATGCCCTAGCATTCCTCCTCATGTAACCACATTTGTTATCCAGATTGCGTGACAGCAGAGGAGTACCACAGAATAACAAAACACAACCAGTGCAAAAAAGAAGTGCTTAACATGTCTTTTAAGACTGATGTTTAAATGATGAATATTTGGGTGATGATAATGGTGAAGTTACCACTGAATTATTAAAAAGTGATGGAGTTAGAGATTATAACAAGATACAATAAACTGGAATTGATTCAACAGCTTTTCCTAACTATGCTAGAAGTAAATCTCAAAAAGGTAGAAGGATAATATTGACAAAAGACATAAGAATTATAAACTTGATGTAAAAGTAAGGCTGAAACTAGGCATGCTATTGACATGAGAATGAAGACAGCCTTTCAGCAGAGCCTATTTTCTAGTCTTCCTCCTCCTAAGTGAGATATGCTGCAGGGCTTCCAGGCGCTGTGTGGAATGCAGAGCTTACTCATTTTACTTACATTGTTGCTAACAGTAGTACCTGCTGCCACTAACAAAGAATTTGAGAGCCTTTGATAAAGTGAGTAACCCACTGATAATTAGATTCATTTTATCAGTGTCTTACAGTTCAAGATTTAAAACGCACCTTGTCTTTCAGTAAGCCATTGGGTCCAAGAATGTGTTCAAAAATATGCTGTCCAACATGTGCATCAACAGCTGAGAGAGGGTCATCAAGTAGGTAAATTGAAGCCTTCTGATACACAGCACGAGCAAGGTTCACTCTTTGCTTCTGCCCTCCAGATATATTTATTCCCTGTAAAAATGTATTGACACTGCTTATTCCAAAGCTACAGCACTTAAGGGTTATCAGGCATTGGAACAGGCTGTCCAGGAAGGTGGCTGAAATGCCATCCCTGGATGTGTTTAGAAGTCATGTAGGCACGAAGCTTAGGAATGTGGTTTAGCAGTGGGCTTAGCACAGCTAGATTAATGATTGAACCTGATGATCTTAAAGGTCTTTTCCAACCTAAACGGTTCTATGATTTGCCCAACTGTTGGATCCATTTTGACTTCCTTATGTTTAAATCAGTGTAACTCCCTCCAAATAAGGCTCTTAAGACGCAGATATATATCCTCTTGAGCAGCTCCACTCATACAAAAGAGGACCCAAAGAGTAACCTGGATTTCACAGTAATGATGAGGCTGGAAAAGACCTTAAAGGTCATCCAATCCAACCTAAAACTTAAACATCGGACATCTAGATCACGCCATTCAGCACTTCATCCAGCCTAACCTTAAACACTTCCAGAGACCACCTCNGCTCTTCTCTGGACTTGTTCCAGCACCTCGACATCCTTCCTAAACTGAGGGGCCCAGAACTGAACACAATACTCCAGGTGCGGATTTGTTGATTTTTGCCTTATGCATCTCTCACATCTCTGCTTAGGCTGTCAAGAGGTGGCCTGACTTCTCAGAAATTACTGAGCACCTATCTCTTGCAAGTTTAGTCCTTCTGAAGGTGTTTTAAGCAGGATACCCGCAGTTGTAGTTACTACGAAAATGGTCAAAATACAAATCTAAGACAGTACCTTCTCTCCTATTTCACTCTTCTGCCCTGCAGGGAAGCTTTCCAAATCAGGATGCAGTGCACAAGCATCTATCACTCTATTGAACCATGTCTCATCCATGTCTTTCCCAAACAGAATATTTTCTTCCACTGAAGCATTTTGTATCCAAGCTTGCTGGGGGACATAAGCTGCAGTGTCCTATGAAAAGAGAAGTTGAAGAATGTTAATCTGTTTTGTAAGCTCAACTTGACAGTGGGAAACCCAACTGTGAAGAAAACCTCTCACAATTAGATTTATGGAAATCTCAAATGATCAACACCATTACCAGGTCTCTGAGGGCTTTGCAAAATATGGCTGTGCACTCTCATCATCTTGCAGAGGAGGAAATAGAGGTGCCAAGTACATGACATATCATTCTATGGCATGATTTACCAGGATATTACTGGAGCTGGATCTCTAACGTCCTATTCCACATCCTATTCCTAAGGGAATCCAAGAGGTCTGAAGCACGTCCAGATAATTAAATGTGGACTGCTATTTACAGGCTTAAAAATTCATCAGCAAAGGGGGTCTTGTGAAGTACCTGATGCCTTGGGTAATAAGTTACTGTTTCTGAAGACAGCCTAATTAGAAGCCAATGCTCTGGGGAAAATTTACCTTCATGGTAATGCAGCCATCCATCTTCTCCAGCTCACCAAGTAATGCTGACAGCAAGGAGGACTTTCCAGCGCCCACCTGGCCAACTACAGCAAGCAAACAGCCTTGGGGCACAGTGAGATCTATCCTATAGAAAAAAGATTAGTCTATTATCACCATTTAGATACACTTTCTGAAAAGAAAATTACCAAAATCCTTGCTATTGTAGCAATACAAACATACCCACTAGAGGCCCTAATTTCTTCATCCACATCCTAATCTCAGTTTCAAACCCAGATCCCCACTCTGAAGATGAGGCCAGCCCAAAGTGCTGAATATAAAACATTCCCAAACATCAGAACTTTTCTGTTCTGTTTCTTCTCTAAATCAGCAATGCCTTTTGAAATAAGTATGTAGTGACATCATATATAGTATCTACTTGTTTGACTTCTTTAATGTATCGTCATATTTGGACAAGAAAATGTGTTAAGAAAGCAGTCTCTCCATAGATTAAGGCAATGTGCAGATACAGGTCCCTTCCCATTTACGTGTTCGTAAACAAGTAAAGGCAAGATTACATTTTGTCTGGCTTCAGGATTTTCAGAATTTAACATTAAATATGAAGCAAACCCACACTGGTTTACTTAGCATCCACCTGTGACCTACAGAACTGAGATGATTAAGACTGTACCTTCTAAGACATGGAGAAGTTTCTTTGCTCCAGCAAAAAGTCCCATTTCTAATGGCGATACTTGCCTGTGCTGAAATATGAGGAGAAATGGAACATTTATAAATTCAAAAGTATGTACTAAAACATCTCTATTTATGTGACTTTGTGTATGTACATTATGTAAAATGAGTCTTAAGTATGAAAAGAAAGTGTTAATTACCAGGTTTCATTGTTAGAAATAAATAGGACTGAGAGGGAAAAGTGACACTAAGGGGCAAACAGGTTTTTCTCTTGAATCTGGTAGGCACCCTAAGAGTGGAAGCTGAACAATGGAAACTATTCCTTTTTTAAGACAATACTAAGACAAAAGCTCACCACAGTCAGAAGTGTTTCTGCTTGACCTCTCAGGATTCAGTTCTTCAATAGTGAGAAAAGCTGCTAAGCGGTTTAAAGAAACTTTGGCCTGAGATGAAGAAGCACGTGAAAGAACAGCATTTAGACTAAAAATCGAACTAAAACGCAAAGTGCATGCTCAACCTGAAGACCCATTTCTGCTATGCTGCAGATGCTGTAGGCTTAGATGGACAAATGTGGCTTTTCCTTAGCTTAACTGCTTTTAATTCGCCCTGGCAAAAATCTGTATTCTTTTCTGTGTTTTGTCTTCTGCTCACACAATGAAACATGCTTTTTTCTTCATTCTGCAATCTTTCCAGATTATGTACAGATTCAAAGATTTGTGGCAGCTGTCTTGGGGTGCAAGAGGGATGCTAATTTCCCGATTTTTTGCTTTCCCAGTGACTTTCTTTTCTCGCTGGACCAGGTTAGCAGGGTTTCTCCTGATGTCTCATTGAGCCTTTGTTTGATTTGTGTGATCTCTGAGATCTAATAGTGTTTCTGATTGATGTCAAAAGACTTAAGAGTTGTTCTTGGTGAATATTTTGTCAATATATGGAACCTTTTTGAAAAACAATACAACAAAGTCCTTTTAGCTGCAAGACTTTGCACTTCATTGTTTCACAACAGCAATTAAATAGCTAGTCCTGATATTTAAAGTCTTAAGAAATTACTACTTGTTAATGATGATACTTATGTTCAAAGAAAAAGTAACGTAACCTGGACAGCAGCGTTTATGGAGAATGGCAGGAAGGAGTGTGCAGTGTTCAGAATGTTGATCAGTGTCAAAGATACAAAGGCCTTCTGAGCATCCAGGACATGTGTGTTATCCACCAAGGTGTAGACAGCAAACATAACAAATGCAATCTGAAAGGGAGCAAAGTAAAAGTAAACCATTTGCTTCAGACAGAGAAAAGAATGGTTTGAGGGTGATAGGTTACTTCCTAAAGATTCTGGAACCCACTTAGTTAAATCCAGGCTATGACCCATATACATGATAGCCATCCTGTAAATACCATAGGTAAGAGCATTGGTTTACAAAATAAAGTCTGATCATTAAACCTGTGTTCTGCTTTAAGGAAGTTTTGCTGCTGCAGTCTCAGCCCTTTCCTATTGAAAACACACATATCTGAGCCACAACATGAAACTACCGACTGTGCCATGAACTGTCTTTAGCTTTGAGATCTTAACATGGTTCTCACAGAGCAGGCTCAGTCTGCCTGGAGAGCATTGAAAGACCAGATGATTTGTCCATGCAACTGTTAGGGTGGTGTAAATGTCTGTATGGCTGATTTAATTTGGGGCTTAGCAACTCCCATGAGACCATGAACTCTGGGCAGATATCTTTAGTTGTCCCACAGAAAACATTTGTCCAGACACAAGTACAAGACAAAGGGACGCAATGACATTAGTTTTATGTTGGATGATGAACTACTCACCAGGAAAGTTGATGAATGGAAAGAAGCTAGAGATGCTGAGAAGAGAATCTGAGATCTTTTTAGGGCCTGAAGTTCTTGCTTCCGGATACCAACCACCTTTTTCATGAAGGTTTCCTCCCAGCCATACAGTTTGATTACTTTAATGTCACTGAGAATGGCATTGGTGAGTTTTGCTCGCTCATCTTTGTATTTCATCTGAGTATTCTGGAATATTAATCATTTAATAGGTTGAATGTTTAATGGTGCAATTATTTCAAAAATAAATACTTTATTCTTGCCTATGAATCCTGGATAAACCTCCCTGCGGTTCAGCTCTTTTGCATGCAAATCTTCTATGCTTGGAAATATTTTACTTCTCATCTTCAGAGCTTTATTTTTACTAGCAATAAAAAGAACAATAGAAAAGGTGGGCAAACAAGGTGCAAGACTAAATATGCAAGAGCTTATTCTGAACCTGAAGAAAATTTTCAGGCTTAGAGTCATCCTGTGTGTCTTCAGACATTCATGGTAAGCATGGATTACAAACATTAAGCCATTACATGAGTGATAGGTATCAGTACAACACTACTCTTTTTTTTTTTTCCCCAGCTTGCCTGCTGTAATCTTCAGTAGCTTTGTGTTCAGTGTAATCCTCTCCTGGAAGAGCATGGCAGCCTCTAACTTAGATTTAAAAGTAGTACCCTAGCATAATTCATGTCAGAAAACCACTTCATATTTATGAAGCAAAATGTACCTGAAACTGACTCCTCTTCTTGGTGATCACAAAATTCAGAGGCAAAAGAAAAAGGAATACAGCAACTGAAGTCAAGGCAGATGGCCCAAGAAGCTGCAGGATTAAAAATGAAAGAGGAAGAAACTCTGGTTATTGCTAGAAAAGACTGTTTCTTATTTTACTTGCTTACCTTCCTCTTATTTAAATTGATGCCTAACAACCCTCATGGCTAAAGCTTTAACTTTATCTTTGCCTTTCCCAGGGATTGTGCTCTCTAAGCCCTTTAGATTGTTGCCTCTCCAAGCCAGGTTACTCCTGTCATTGTGCTCTGATGAATTTATTTGCTTCCCTTTTAGGAACTAGATTAGTGCTGAAAGCGATCCAGAAGCACGCTGGCAGTTCAAGTTCCTTCGTTCTTCCCATTTGTTCCTGGATGTGTCAGGGAGGACATCTTGTGGTTGGCATAAATAAGTGACCCAAACCAAAATCTTGCTGTGATGAAAAACCAAACCCTCAACAAATAGTTCTTGCAGCATAGATAAGACGGCTTGTCTGGATTTCCATCAACTAGTAACATGAAATGGTAGTATATACTATGCCATGTACTCTTTGTACAGTTCTTAGATAGCAGGACTCATAGTAACTCGTGTCAAACTGGAGAGCTTGCTTTTTGTGGCTTAGTTACATCTCAGACAGCTTACATTTGCAAGAGAAGCGAGTGCTGCTACACATGGACAGATAGAAGTGCTCTCTAGACAGATGGTCTCTGAACACTAGCAAACAAGACATTATGTTCCAGACACGCATAACCACATTAATCTTGTCAACATCGCTAGAAACGGGATGATGATTTTTCAGCAGTCTGTACCATGGCTTTTCTAAACTTACAATATCCATCCGGGCACACCACACAGTCTGTTCTGGTTAGTAAAGGAAAGTCTCAAAGGCCTCTAGAAAGCTCCTGGGAAGCAAATGTCTCTATAGTGTTCTTCTATTTGGTGGGTTGCCGAAACACAGTGACTAAGAAATAGAGCTGTATCCTCTAGGAAAATACCATATGTTGATTCAAGGGGAAGAAAGGATCTATTAGATTCTCAGCCTGCATTTCTAATTCAGGTTTTGCTCTCTCTTTCCTAAACTCTGATGCGTAAGACTTTCAATGTATTCAATACTATTTTTTAATATCCTCTAACTTTGCTTCAAACTGTTTCACTGATCATGTGATTTATCAGGCTTTAGGATGTAGTGTGGCAAGTTGCTATTCCAGACCATTTCCCTTTATATTCTGTAACTGGCACTGGACTCTCAGTCTGCACTGGGCCATGATGTTTCGGTTTAAAATAAGGGTGACAGATGAAGATCTGAGGCAAATCTGAGCTCAACGTAAGCATACTCACAATCTTTTCCCTAGAAGAGACTGGATGTTGAATACACATGTGAGAAGATGAAGCATCAGGTAAGGATTCTATACCAACAGAAATATCTTCTAAAAAGAAAAGTAAATCCACCAGGCTACAGAGCTAAGAAAAATATGGCAATTTCTGGTTATTCGAACCAGCAAAGCTTTTAGCAGAATTCTGATAACACCTTTTTCCTTTAATATGAGAATAGACAGGGATGGATAAAGGATGGACAAGTGCTGTTACCATGTTTTACCTGCCAAAGGAAGAAAAAGCAGATGATAATCCGAATAGGAGCGAGCCAGGTCCCATTAAAATAGATGATCAGGTCCATTAGCTTTTGGACATCAACAGATACCAGATTAACAATTTCACCTACTGTTGCTGCTTTCCTTGCTGCATGTGACATAACTAGGATCTAGACAGAGCAGAGAAGAAAGGCAAGGTACTATCTAACAACAGCCTTTGTTTCAAAAATCAAACAATTTTTCCCTATAAAGAAAGAAAAAAAAAAGTCAAATTCTAGGGACTGAAAACATGTTGTTGCCCAAGATGCGTGACTTCACATTCAGACAAAGAACTTACTCCTTCCCCAACCACAATCACCAAATCAAGGAAGTTTATATTGCTTTTTCCTCTTTCCTTTCCTTGGTTATTCCTTCAGAGGTTAAGATCTGAAAAATAAATAGTAAACCGCCTCCCACGTACTGTTCAAAGACAAACATAGCAGAGTTACATTCTGACCATAGTTTATATATCTCCCCTGATATTGCTAAGAGCAATGCACCAACAGTGTTGTAATTACTGATGTAGGGTTAGGTAAAAATGAAGCTGAAAAGGAAGAAGCAGACTCACCTTCCTGTACACGAGCCCTGTTACTGCGGTTTTCAGTCTCAGCCCCAGAACAAGACACATGTACATATATCTCTGTTCAAACAGTGTCTGAAGACAAGCCAAAAGGAACATGGTGAAGGCATAGACATAACCGTGCCAGCTAGGTGCTTTTTCATCTTCAATGAACTCCAGGAAAAGGCTGCAAGGCAGGAGCAAAATGGTGTAGGATCTGTGTAGAATGGATGACAAACATCAGACACACAAAGAAGCAGAAACACCTAGATTTTTTTCCGTATTCTGTCTAGCTGATGTTTATCAGTAAAATAGAAGAGGTGGGAAAACTGCTGAAAATCCTATGTCTTATAATATGCTGATTTTTGACATTTAGCTACTCGTTGTTTTGAAGCAATCTCTGATCTCTGCATCTTCTCCTGGGAGATGTCATTTCAGTGTTAAGGATGGCTCTTGAATTTGATGAATTTGCCTGAAATGTGTGAATAGGAGTTATAATTGAAGGAGGTCACTGATATTTACAGAACTCCTAATATTGAAGTCCAAAACCTGATTTTTCCTTTGAAAAGACATTGTAGTGCAGGTTTGCATTGCACCAACACAATCCACAAAGACCCTGTCTACAGACAAAAAAACCAGTTCAAGATGTGTAGGGTGGATACACAGCTGTGCTTTTTATAATCAGTTAGGGAATGCAGTTTTAAGACTCTGTGAGTACTGACTACTCTGCAAGTAGCTGACAGCCCAAGCAAATTATGTGATATTTCAAAACTGCCAGATAACACTCCTGTTCTAGTCAAGTTGTCAAATGGCTTTGTACAGCCTGCCCTTTCCACTGCAGCAGCAGAGAAAGTGTACACAGCTTCAGACAGTGGGTTGTTTTTTCTCCTTTCCCATTGATTGTGGGCTTGACACAAGATAAACCAGCTCTTTTCATCAGCAGAAGACATCATAAATTTCAGAAGGTAAGTGTTTGTGTTTCCACCTCTGCGAGTGCTGGCACAGACATCTTTGTGTTAACTCATGCACACAGCAATCTCGTACACACAAACCTCAGTAACTTTGGAATGGAGAACAAGAAGACATCACAGATAACTAAGCAAACAGTACTGAGGAGGAAAGAAGTTCCAAACATGCTCCAAAACACTTTCAATAAGGGCCTGCTTGGACTGTGCTCTGATTGCAGTAGAACCTCTGTCTCTTCAGCTTCTGCCATGCCAGTTTCACTCTTCTCACTCTTTTTAAATGTAGCAGACTCCATTTTTCTAAGGAAAGAAAGAATGAGAAAGCTAGCTGCAAGAAGGAAGCCTAGGGATCTTGTGCTTTCCAAAAGTCATTAAATATCCCACACTGGATGTAAATACTCACCGAAAGGTGCGCTCTCAAAAAAATGTTATGGTTCTGTGCTTCCAGGAATGGAAGGGTGTTCTCCAGCAGATTTTGCACAGAGGAACTCAATCATAGAGTGCTCACCCACTGATGAGTTAGACACACACCCCGCCCCCCAAGTTTTCCTATCAAAAAATTACTTGGATATAAATTTATTTCTATAGAAAGCAGCCCTTTTCTTCCTCTTGTTTAATGGACAGACAATTCAGTGGGATTGAACATTTCAACCATTCTGTTGTTCGGACAGGAAGCACATAGCAGGGTTTACGTTGAGAGCCAGAATGCAAGCTGAAACAGTCTGTCTAGCACTTGGTTTGGAATGGAGGGGATTCAACCCTGTTTTGAGCTGGCACAACAGCAGCTGTGAGCCTATTTATTTATATTATCTAGAGGCGAGAGAGAAGGTGACCTGCTGAGTCCAGGACACATTCAGGTACTCACTGCTGGGTTCTGCTATAATACTTCTTCCATTCTCTTTCAGCCCAGGCAACAATTTCTTCAGAAGAGTCCTCTTTCCTCACTGGCCACAAGTCATCCATGCCCAAGGATTGCTGGCAGCCTTTCCAGACAAGCCTGAAGAATACACAAACTGCTGTGATATAAGCGATATGGGATTTGTTGTGAATGTAGCATTTTCCAAACAGAAGGGCTGCAAATTAGTGCATCACGGTAAGTGCATAGGGACTTACGTAACACACTACTTGGGACTACCCTTTCCCAGGATAAATATGAATATTCAAGAACAGTGGTTTTGCTTTCCATTCCTATGCTATTGTGTGTCAACATAACAAGGATTTGCTAGTAAGCTTTACTTTGTAGTCCTTACTGAGTTGAATCGTGGTCAGTGGGGGACAAAGTTCAGTTTAACTTGCTCTGTGGCTCAGTGAAAAAAAGACAAGGCCTTATAGCGAGCACTAGGCCCAAGGTCTGCCATTGTTTTGCTTCTGAATTCTAAGCAGCAGGCTGGGCCAATGTCCTCATTCACTTCTTTCCCCTTGCCCTGCATTTGTGACAGGAAGGTCTGGCAGGTGGATAGAGCTGTAGATGGTATACAGTGATATTCGGAGATTGCTAAGGGCACTTTCAAGATTGAGAGGAGACTGGAAGGATGTTTAGAAGACATAAGAGAATTATTTAGAATCACAGATTTCTGTTTTGAAGTACTTTGAGAAAAGTAAGTTAAATTTCCATAATTTGATCTTGTCAGAATGCCTCAAGCCCCCAGAGAAAGAATTTAAATCCTTGCTGCCTGAACTAACCCTGGGGCTAATATATATCCCACTGGCTGTTACCTATTCTCACTTATGCTGCTGGGTTTTTTCTGATAATCTATCAAAACTGCATAATTTTCTGTGTTTTCTTACCCAGAGAACCACCAGTATGTGATTCTGGAAAGAAAAGAGGTGCTGGCTTCTGGACACTGATTCTGATGGGAGAAAAAACAGGTCATATTTTTACGTCAAAAAGGGCACGTGTCAGATTAGTATAGTTCCCTTTGTACTCCCCAGGAAAAGCAATCAAAACTTACACTTGCCCCATTCACCAACCATGACAGCATAAAGGTGTTGTGGAGGATCAATGGGATTGGGAAAATCTGAGTAATGTCTCAAGTGCCAGATAAAAAACATTTATTTTCTGAAGCACTGAACTCAGCCATTCTTGTACCTTAAACAGAGCAGTGCTGCAGAGGACAGCATGGGGCAGCAATGTCAGCCTTATCTACTGGTTTCAGTGAAAACAAACATGTATGTACAGAAAAGGTTTTTAATTTTCAAAACATACCTGGAATGACAGAATACTGTTATCCCAAATTTGCTGGTTACATTTTAAAACCATTGGCCTTTGTACAGTATGATGCATCTTACGGCTGCCTGATGTTCATGTTTCTATGTATCTTTATACATGTAAATTCCTGTTTGAGTAATGAAGCAATGCATTAAGAAATCTACATTATACTTACAGGATTGTTTACAGCTTTAGAGAAGAAAGGAGGATGATCAACTAAGCAGAACAACACAGTTTCTCCTAGTACCAGGCTTGCATAAAGGTAAGTTGTAAAGTGGTGGAAATGGTCTTCCAGAAAGCCCTACAAAACAGAGTAACTGTTGAGAACCTTCATGTGAAATCAGTGGGGGGAGAGAGATGGCTTCTCTTATTCTACTAACCATAAGAATTGTGTTTTGGTTTGAGGCATGAGGTTCATTTATTTAAACTGTAGTTATGTGGCGCAACTCCTGAAACTAGAATATCAGAAAATGATAAATAATGGGAATATGTGTCCTTTATTTATGCTTTTATTGCAAGGCTTCATAGCACTCAAGTCAGCTCTCCACACTGCATCATTATTCAGGGAACTCTGGGTGCTCTAAAGAATACAACCTCCTTGCTCACCCACCTCAGCTGAGTTGTTGATACAATAACACAGCTGCCAGGTTTTATTGCAAGTGGTGTGTCTGAGGGGTTCCTAAGTAGTGAATGAGAAAGAAGAAAAAACCAAACTAGTAAAAAGTTTATTTTGGGAACTGTATTTTTATAGTGAGAGTGGCAAAGTGTTATTTTTACAAAAGGTCTGCTGCCTGAGTATTGCTCAACAGAGCAGGAACAAGCAAGTCTTTTATTTAGTGGATGTATATTTTCCCCCTATTACTAAAAAACACAGGTAACACTAACTTTTGTTTATTCCCTCTTCTGATGGAAAGGTACCTCTGTCTGCCAGAGGAAGATAGTCACTGACATTAACTCTGACAGGCAGTACTACTCCACAAAATGTGGCACATAAGGTCAGTTTTTAGTGACACCATTTGTGTCCACTTTTCTGTTATTCATACATGAGCTCTGAGGAAACCACACTGAGAGCGATAACATGGGTACAGATGACAATACCATCAATTATTTTTTTCAGCATGTATCTTATGAGTGGAACTTGCTTCTCCTTCTCACAATTGAGGTAGTGTTGTTTAAAAGAGTGCATCCCCCTGTATGCTAAAGATATGTGATTTCACTTACTCTTTCCAGGGCATGTTGGACTTTGGAACTAAAGATCACAACTGCAGCCATGAGTGAGAGCAGCCAGTATATGAACAGGACTCCTGAAGACTGGACACCCATCATTCTTTCTGCTTGGGTAAGGAACATGGCAAGGATCTGTGAGAAGTATACATTTGTCCTCATAAATAGCTTGTAGTAGAATGCCAAACATTGTGATCAAATTAACGGATACAATAGAGAAAAATCAGTTAGTTTCTTGCCCAAATGTTTCAAGATGTTCAGAGCTGCAGTTTTGTTCCTAAAAGGCTAAAACTGGGAAGAATTATGTGCAACTGTACACTCAAGAATGTCTCTCCAGAAAGGGCAAGTAATAAAACTATAAGTGAGCCAACAGGCCAGGGGGAATCAAGGCATACACAAGGACAGAAGGGCAGATTGAATGGAAATCCCACTGCAATCTAAACCATACCAAATCACAGATCATGGTTAAGAGAAAACAGATCTTGTCTTGCTGGGAGACTTCTTTCTATACACTCCCACTACTTTGGCTCTTGCAAGGTGTCCTCTGCTCACAGGGCTCTATTCTGTGAATGTAGACCCAGTGGTCTGCTCCAAAGTCCTGCTGTATCCCACAGCAGAAACTCACTAAAATGTGTCTGTAGCCTTCTACTCCTGTCAGTTCTTTGTGCTCAAAAAACATGAGAAACACAATTATCTTTCCCAGAGCAGCTAAGCTGGGCCACACACAGACAAAATAAAGAAAGAATTACCATTGTGAGTCCCATCACTGCAGGGCTAATGAGAAATGCTGGAGCCCGCAGGATTCCTTGGCTTATTTCCCACAGTACGAAGAAGACATTAGAAAAACATAGTATTGCCAGGAGGATTCCAAGGACCTGGAGCACAGACAGCAGACATGGGTTGAAATGAACTGCAGTGGTGGTGGTGGATCTACTGAACTGAATGTTCTAGGCAGCCTGGGCAGTACAACTAGAGACGTGGAAGAGGAGGTTTGGGAAAGAGTTATGGGAAGTGGTGGGGAACTGAAAGAAATTACAGTGAGGAAAATCTTATGACATCTTCATAAAACTTTCACTTATACTGACCTGACTATCTGAATAAATGTCAAAGCAAATCGAATTGATCATCAGAAAAGAGTAATGATATAGAAAAGTTAAGCTCTGCATCAAAGCTGTGATAACCATCTTCCACCCTTACCATTTTGGCTTTGAAGATGTGGGACATCCTGATATACCCTTTATTTGTGTGTCGAAGATACAAGTAGTAGAAAGGAAAACTGATCCAAAGATAGGCACAAGGGATCCAAGCAATGACTGTACTCTCAAAACACCAGGTAAAACTTGGGGTGTTTGTGTACCACGTCTGGTTCCAGTCCTGCCACAGAATTAACACAGAGTGAGACAGCAAAGCTGGTATGTGCAGAATTTCACCAGCTAATGAAACAGATAAAATCTGCTGTAGCATTAAGGGAACTTGATTTAGGGTTTCCATTGTAAAAAACACTTGGCAAAAGAGCGGCTGCTGGAGAACAGGAAAGTGTCACAGGGGATGCAGACCCGAGTCTGGACTGACCACTTCGTCACAACCACATTCAAAGAGATTTCTCTAGCGCGTTCGTCAGCAGATGCTTTCTGAAGACAACACAGGGTCTAACTTCATTGCTCTTCAGCAGCGCTCGCACTGAATCCCCTCAGCACTGGACCGTGCAGGGGACAGCACTTGACCCGGGAGCCAAAGTCCACGACGTAGCAGCCTGCCGTGGAAATGGGATTCCCCGCTGACCGTTTGTGTCTGCAGCCCTCACCGAACAGCCTGGGCAGCAGCTTGGGGTCCGCGGGGACCGGACGTTGCGGGACTCCAGAGCGGCTCTCTGACCCCGCTTCCCCACAGCCGCTCCCCGGCGCTGGCCACCACTCGCCCCAAGCCGGGCTCTGATCGGGCCTCCGTAGTGACAGCCGTAGCTGTCCTGCTCACTCACCCAGAGCGCAGCGGAGCCCTCCCGGGTGCCGCACAGCGAAGCCACCGTAACCATCGTGCCCGCACACCCCCATCAGCGCTGGGAGACGCGTTGTACTGTGGCCGCTCCGGAGCCCTCGCAGCCGGGGGAAGCAGCACCGCAGGGGGTGGGCAGTGGCCCCGCCGGGCCAGCAGGGGGCAGAGCGGGCAGCACCTGCCGCTGTGTTCCTGCCCGGCCGCCTGTTCCGGACGCAGCGCTGAGTCAGAGGCGGCGGCGGCGGCAGCATGGGGGCCCATGCTGCGGCCGTGCTGTGCGCGCTATGCTGCGCGCTGGCGCGGGGCTCCGAGGACATCGTGGTAGGCTGTGGCGGGTTCGTAAAGTCTGATGTGGAGATCAACTACTCCCTGATCGAGGTAAGTGCCTATCCCCCACTGCCCCCGGCCTGCCGCAGCCGGCTCATGGCGGGGCTGCGGGACAAGGTTGGGCTGGGATCTGGCTGAGCGGAGCTCGTTCGCTGATAGGCGCTGATGGGGTTGACCGCTGTTGTGGCGTGTTTTGGCTGAGGAGGGGCTCTGAAACCGTTCCTTCCGACCCGGCTGTGCCGGTCCGGGCCCATTGTAGCCTTCTGCAGTGAATTTCCTGACTGGTATCTCTCGGGGACAGACGGGTGCTGGAGAATGCCTGGCCGCAGATCCGCATAGAATGTTCTTCTATTTTGGTTTGTTTCTCTTAGATTAAGTTATATACCAAACACGGCACTCTAAAGTACCAGACAGACTGTGCTCCAAACAACGGGTATTTCATGATTCCCCTCTATGACAAGGTAAGAAGCAAAAGTACCGGGTGGAGGCAGGAGCTGCCTCCCCCCACTAACTCCCCTACCCCGCGTTCCCATGGGCTGGTGGATGCGATGGCAGAACAGCCACTCCTTAAACGTTTGAGTCAGGACATAACTAGTTTATTTTGGACCAGAGTTTCAGCTAGTTGTTTTAGTAATGCAGCTGTTTTATTTCCCAGTGCTGCATATCATTGTGAGAAAACCCAGGTAATTTCAGCTGTGGGTTGTGCTGTTTATCCGAACGGCTGCAGCATTAGAGCAGCAGCTGTACGAACACTGCAATGAGAATAATTCCATGTAAGAATGTGTTTTGAGTTGCAAATAGCTGGAATGACTAATTTCAGATGTTCAAAACATATTAAGAAAATGCTTGGGGAATTAGGTGCCTTTTTGAGGGCGAAGGATGTTCAAATCAAATGCACACTGCTCGTTGATGCTCCAAGTATTTTGCTTTTTCACAGAGAGAGTTAACTGATCAGAAACAGTGTCATAGAATGGTTTGCGTTGCAAGGAGCCTTTGAAGGTCATGTAGTTTAACTGCCAAATAAACGCTTCCCAATCAAAGAATGTAAGATGCTTTTTAGTGATTTCACTCTTTAGTCTCTGAGCCTTTCTGTGGATAAACTTTACAATGTATGAGGTGCTCACTGATTTAAAGGGAATCTCTGTAGATTAATACCTCTTGGTGGAGAGCTTTTAATAGAAGTGACCTTTTATTGCCTATATGTGGGCAGAATGGCTGCATAGGATGTTGTGGAAAAACCAAAGGCTGATTTAAAGCACATCTGTTGGAGCAGGTAGAGATAGATTGGAATACTTCCTAACACTGCACTACATGAGCGTGAGCCAGCTTTGTTCTGGTGATACTTAATTTCTGCTGTTTCTTTGAGCAGAGTACCTTAGGTAAAAGGAAAGGAGAATGGGACACTTAATGTCTTGTGTTATTCTCTGTAGTTATATTCTTGCATTCTGACTTTTTTTTTTTTTAATCCTTTAGTTAAATGATGTTAGATCAATGAAGACAGTTATTGCTCTTTTATTTTTAGGGGGATTTCATTCTTAAAATTGAGCCCCCCCTAGGGTGGAGTTTTGGTAAGTGCTGATATGTCTTACAGTATAACAGTGTATCTGCAATGTGGGACTCAAATAACTTGAAGTTGTCAGGGAAAATCAAGCACTTTTCAAAAGAGATAAGCCTGCTGTGTTGTTTTAATGACTAAAGTGTACTTCTGTACCAGAGGAAGATAAGGCTGTGTGGTTGACATCAACAGAATAACTCATGAGCCAATTTGCAGGAATGTGGATTTTTGAAACAAAATGGGCGTTGTGGGAGGCAGAAAGAGTACTTTCAATATTAAGTTGTCTGAGGCAACATTTACAAAGCAATGCTTGCATGATTGAGTTAATTTCTGTGAGAGTTTTGCAAAGCTGAAGTAGAACTGTTTTATGATTGCTCTCTCACCAACTACAGTGCTGTTACATTATTCTTCTCCTCCAGAACCAACCAGTGTAGACATCCACGTGGATGGCATTAATGACATTTGCACAAAGGGAGGTGATATTAACTTTGTGTTCACAGGGTTTTCTGTAAATGGAAAGGTAAGACTCCTTTGTCTTTATTTATTCCATTTTACACTAATTCTGCTTAAGCTCTGTAAGTTTTTTTTACCCATGTATACTCTGGTTTCTTTTAATTTTGACAGGTTCTCAGCAAAGGTCAGACATTAGGTCCTGCTGGAGTCCAAGTTGTACTGAGAAATGCTGGCAGTGACAAAAACATACAAGCAACTGTTACACAACCTGGAGGAAAGTGAGTGTGGGTGGTGCATACTTAACTAAGCTGTTCATTTGCACGAGAGTCTTTCAATTGTGCCATATTGACTGGATTTACAGTAGTTTTGAAGTAACTTTTTTTAACATGTGTAGAGTCTGAATTTTTTTTATGTAAGCAGAGGTCTGTGACTATTTGTGAAATCGTATAATCTGTTTCTTCCCTTACAGGTTTGCATTCTTTAAAGTGCTTCCTGGTGAATATGAAATCTTTGCATCTCATCCTACCTGGCTGTTGAAAGAGGTTAGAACCTACAAAAGTGCTGTTTTTTCCTGTTTGGTGAGGGCAGATCTGCTTGACCTTGCCTAGATCAGCTGGTGCAAGAATAGTTTTTGTGAGTGGACAAAGCTAATGGAGTTTGCACAAATTTAATTTAGGTCGTCGGAAAACTGCCTTGTGCAGACCTAGTTTGGCAATAGTAGAGTCACCAAGGAAGTATCACAGAAGTATCACAGTAATGATGAGGCTGAAAAAGACCTTAAAGGTCATCCAATCCAACCTAAAACCAACCGAGTAAACATAACATCTGACATCTAGATCATGCCACTCAGCACTTCATCCAGCCTAACCTTGAACACCTCCAGCAACGGCAACCCGACCACCTCCATGGGCAGCCTGTTCCAAAATCAGATCACTCTTCCAGTAAAAAACCTTTTCCTAATGTCAAGTCTAAATCTCCCCCGATGGAGCTTAAGACTGTGACCCCTTGTCCTGTCTCCAGTGTCCAGGGAGAAAAGATCGACCCCTGCCTGACTATAACCACCTTTTAGGTAGTTATAGACAGCGATAAGGTCACCCCTGACCTGTCTCTTCTTTTGCAGGCTAAACAGACCCAGCTCCATCAGCCTCTCCTTGTAGGGCTTACCTTCCAGACCCTTTACCATTCTATGTTGCTCTTCTCTGGACTCGCTCCAGCACCTCGACATCCTTCCTAAACTGTGGGACCCAGAATTGAACACAATACTCCAGGTGTGGTCTAAGCAGTGCTGAATACAGGGGAAGGATAACCTCCCTTTTTTCTGCTGGCCACACCTTTCCTGATACAGACCAGGATGCCATTAGCCCTCTTGGCCTCCTGGGCACATTGCTGACACATGCTGAGTTTACTGTCCACCAGTACCCCCAAGTCTTTCTATCTGAGTACTCTCTAAAGGAAGGACTGGTTCATGAGCTTTTGGTCTTCTAATCCTATATGTTTTGCAGCATCTTGAATATTGTAGCAGATGCTCTAATCATTCCCTGTAAGACTACTTGCTTTCTCAGGATCTCAGAGATCCTGACAAATTCCTAAATCAGTAAGGCAGGAAAAATACTGTTTACAAAGTATCTATGCTGCAGTATCTTTGTTTTTTAAATAGCCCTGTGGACCCTCTTTGGATACTGTTGCTCTTGTCTCTGTTTCCATTGTTTCTGAATGTTACTTAGATGCTCTAGCTGAGATCTATTGCCCTCTTTTAATGAAATTGTATGTGTTTCTTTATTTCAGTCAAACACAGTGGTACGGGTGACGAGTTCTAATGCCTATTCTGCTAGCCCTCTGATTGTTGCAGGCTATAATGTTTCTGGGTCAGTAAGGAGTGATGGAGAACCAATGAAAGGGGTCATGTTCCTCCTTTTCTCTTCTTCAGTGACTAAAGAGGTAATGGTGTGTCAGTACCTTTTTAATATGTGTATGGACATAAATAAGAAGCAACTACATAACTTTTAGATTTGTGTTGCTATGATACTCATCTTTGTCCTTCACTGAGCTTGGCTTATGGAAAACAGACTGTACAACCCTTCAAGCTTTATTTTGTGTGTGTGTTTGTTTGTTTGCTTTAAACAAGACCCTTGTAATACAACATTTGTGTTAGGTGCTGACTTTTCACATGACCTCTCTGGCATTACTCAGATGTGTAACACAACAGCCATCTGTTTAAACATTGCTAAAACTAGGGTTTAAGACGTACATATTCTTGTGGATACAAGAAATTAAAAAATTCTTTTCATTTAAAGTCTTTTGAGATCTTCATTGTTTTCAGTTAACCAGGTTCCTCAACAGTCAGGCTGTTCAGGGGCATAGAAAACGACAACTGAACTAAAGCAGGCAGCAAATGCAAAATATGGTTCACAGCATGTTATTGACCTGTGTATTCCCTGTGGTTCAGCAGGTTATGGGTTACCATTTTAAGTCTATATTGTTGCTGTTACATATATTTGCATATTAAATGTTGGCCAGTAAACGTGTTCTCTTACGGTGATGAAATGTATTCATGCTGAAACCAGTTCTGGCACAAGACACAGGATGTTTCCAGACAAATCTTGCATTTCACTGCACAGTAGCTGTAACTAGTGTTTGGCATGAAGTCTTAATTGTTCTCTACGGTTTTGATGTAATGGAGTTTAACACATTGTATCTCCTACCTTAAATGTGTGAATTCCTTAAGTGGAAAGAGTGTGAAACTTCTCGGTGTTGTGATTGGTTATGTGGAATAGAGCTCTGTTGTGTAATGTTAACCTGATCCGCAAAACAGGAGTCAGTTAATGTGAAGACATGCAGTGCAGCTCTGGGGTACAAGGGCCTGTCTTAATTTCCCAGTTTTCTCTCTTTGTCACCACAGAGTTGATCTGATTTGTCTGGTTTTTCTCCTTATACCTATACATTAATTTTAAGCCATGCTATCAAACTTTGCCTTTAAAATGGTTTTGTCATTCCCATCCTTCATTCACCTTATAGTATTTTAAATAACATCCTACAAATACTACTTCTTACATCCCCTCCTATAATTATTTTTTCTATTCTCCCATAATAAAAGAAGCTGTATTGCATTTCTTACCACAGGATGTTGTGGGCTGCAATATTTCTCCTGTGGATGGATTCCAGTCAAGAGATGAGTCTCTATCATATTTGTGCAATGTGGTATCAAAAGAAGATGGATCTTTCAGCTTCCTTTCTCTGCCAAGTGGGAAATACACCGTGGTAAGCAGCTAGAAAGTTCATTGTCTGTCCATTGGATTGTTAACTTTCATTTTCTAAAACTACATCATGCATAACTTTTGTAGCTGTTAAAACAGAAGTAGCTGAAATATTCTGAATTGGATTAAGTAATTGTAATAGAAACATGAAACCCAAGGTATGTGACAGTGAGGTACGTTGCTGTGTTAGTGGTCTGTGGTACGGATTCTGAGGAGGAATTGTTTGCAAAGTCAGCTCTGAATTATGTGAATTTGTTGGTCAATCCGAATAACACAGAGGCTGCTTGGAGACTGAAAGTTCTGGTTGGCTACAGTCACTTCATGTCCTTTTAAGTTCTCTGTTTTCTTTTTTTTGCCTGTCTTCTTTCTTATGTCTGGGTAATGTGGAAGTATGGTTGGCTGTGCATTGTTTGGAGTGATGTTCCTGCATGCTCCAGAAGTGTAATTCAAACTTCTTATTCCTTTAACCCTTCTAATGATCATACAGTGTTCTAAGCTCTTACACATCCAAGTACCTTTGCTGTATTCTGAATGAAGGGTCATTTTTTTGTCTCTTTGGGTAGTCTCATTGTTTGTGTCTCACAGTCTTGAAATACTGCGTATCTGCTCTTGTCTCCATCCATCAAAGTTACTTTTTCCAGGAAGTTTACAATCCATTTGACCTTTCATAGTAATGTGTGATGAAGAACAGTAAAGAAATAGGAGTCAAAGCAATGTGTCTCCTTTCAGATACCATTCTACAGGGGAGAGAGAATTACCTTTGACGTTGCGCCATCCAGACTGGACTTTGTTGTAGAGCATGACAGTTTGCAGATTGAGGTAAGGTGTTCAGAGGAAATAACCTTTTTTGTACTGTTCATTCCTGTAAAAGTAGAACTGATTTTAGCCGAAATCAGATGTATTATGGAAAAATGCTGTGTACCCTGTTGCACAGATGGGAGAAGACTGTATTTAGCATCATGTTGTATTTCTGCACTTCAGTTCCTCTTACTACAAAAAAGCAAAATAAGGGAAAAATGTCTATTAGGTTTGTTTTCACATCTGTGTTGTAAATGGGCAGTAATCTTCCAGGCTCCTTCACTTTTCTCTTTCAGATGATCAGGTCTCTGGAGAAGGGTCTGTATGTTTGTGTGGTTTGCGAAGTGTTATGTAACAGCATGATGATCTGTGATTTTGGCCTTCTGATCTGTATTGATTCAGATAAATTTATACTGTTCCTGTACTTAGGGGAACAGCATGCCTGGAGATGGATATGTACTTCAATTTTGATTATCCTGGTACATTTTCTTCCTAAAGCTAAAAATATCCTTTATATGTATGTGGGGGGGAAAGAGTCAGTGTTGATTGCTGTAGGTGTGTATTTGCTTTTACTGAGTACAGATTAGTGTTAATTTTTTTCCCATTTCAGCCTGTTTTCCATGTGATGGGTTTCTCTGTCACAGGCAGAGTATTGAATGGCCCTGAAGGAGAAGGAGTTGCTGATGCCACTGTGACTCTGAACAATCAAATTAAAGGTATGCAGTGGTCTTGATCTCTGTTGCTAAAGTGAAGCCTTTATTAAGCTCGAGAACAGGAAGACAGATATAATTATCCATTCAGGATAATCCACTACTTTTTTTGCAATTTGTTTGAAATATTTAAGTGGTTTTCATGCAGTTGATTAATTTTGTGTTTTCTGGTTTAGATGATAGTATTAGGCTTTGTTTTGTTTTGCTCTTGGAAATCTCTTCTTTCAACCACATGCATAATTGTGCTTTGAAATACATAATTGAAATCTTGTAAGAAAATACAATACTGCTTCTGTATTTTGCAATGTAAATTAAAAATAGCGTAAAGCAGTGCATGCCCTGCAGCTTGTCTGTTTTGATGTTTTGACACATCAAAATTGACAGTCAACATGTGCTTTTTTTTTTTTACTGCAGTAAAAACAAAATCTGATGGTTCTTTCCGCCTTGAGAATATAACAACAGGTACATACACAATTCACGCCAAGAAAGAACATCTGTTTTTTGATACTATTACTGTGAAGATTGCACCAAATACACCTCAGCTGGCAAACATCATTGCAACAGGGCAAGTACTGGTGCTGTGATAAAATGTGATTTGATGTGTGAGCAGGGTCTAGAAAATGAGTGGTCTTTGCTCATGTCATGGCCAGACTTGCATACTGTGGTCATGAGCTAAATGCTGCTCAGGAAATTCGAGGTAAAAGCATGAGAGCAGGGTAGCATTTTGTCCATGGTACTCTGCTCAGCTATGGTTTAGAGGAGCCTCTCCCTTGAAAATTAAGGCACTGGGAATAAGCTTGCATAATGGTGACAGGATGATTAATGGTGGCAGGATGATTTTTGGAGTACAGTGGTTAGAGATGTTGGTGAGCTGCAGAAGGCAAGGGGAGCACGGTTCAGTGTCCTCAAGCATCTCCTGAGGAGAAATCAGTGGTATCTGACCAGGAAAGTGAAAATTAGTAATTTACTGAGGCAAATGGCAACTTGCTCATGCAGATTTAACTAACTGATCATAAAAAAACCCCTGTGTGCTGTTAGAAGATCGCAGTTTCAGTCACTAAATATGTTCTGTTGTTGAAGGTGAAAAGTAAAACTTAACAGCTTTGAATTTGTTGTCCTGTGTTTTCACAAACACAGATGCGCTGGAGTTGCATTCCAGTGAATTGCCTATCAGACTTGAGGTTATTGGCACAAAACATTTTAAACTACTTAAAACCAGAAGGGACTGAGGGAGGGCAATACTAAGCCAGTCACCTGCCTAGTCAGCAAATAAAAAAAACCACTTGAAGTGTGTGACAGGGAAGATTGAAACATGTGGCTTGCAAATAAGAACAACTTTATGCTGATTTTGTTGTAAAAGATTCTGTTAATAGCACATGGCTTTACATTTGTCCCATTGTTTTTACTTATAGTATCTCTTTGATATTAATACTTTCAGGAGAAATCCATTCCAATTTATGTGTTAGTACCTCAACATAGCAAGGTTTGCTTTTGAGGAAGTTTTAAAGCAAGTATTTTTTAAAGAGCTTTGTCAAATCAAGATATTTGTTCTGATTGCTGTTTTTAATTTAACAGATTCAGTGTGTGTGGCCAGATCTCAGTAACTCGATTCCCTGACACAGTCAAACAGATGAGTAAATACAAGGTAACCCTGGTGCCTCAAGACAAGGACAAAGCATCACCTGTTACAACAGAAGCTGACCCTCATGGAGCATTTTGTTTCAAGGCAAAATCGGGTACATACAGTGTTCAGGTAAGACTGAGCTTCCAAGTTTTTTGTTGTAGGACTGTTGTTAGATTTTAGATTTTAAGCATTTAATTTCTAAAAATTGAGAAAGTGAATTTAGATTTTCCTGCTCCTTTTCTCCTGGTTGCACTTTTTAAACAATGGACATTTCATTTTTTTAAATAAACCGAGATTCCCATGACCATGTTAAAAGGGTCTGAAAGATCCTCTCTCTCCTCCTAGTCGTGATGTCCCGTAGATCATTTTTTATAGTAATATGTTGCTCTGTGAGAGAGTCGTGTAATGTATATCTTTGTGAGGTGCTTAGATAGTTTCTGAGATTTTAAGTCACAGCAGATGTAGCACAACAACCATAGTTATAAGGCCTCTTAACTATCCTCAAAGATAACGAATGAGTCTAGTGTAGAAGCAGCAGTACACCCTGAAGTGAAATTCAGTCAGACTTTTGAAACTCATCCATTTGGAGGATTTTTACCTCAGTTTTATTGCAGTTCTTTGGAGGATTTTTAATAGAGAATTTTGAAAAGCATATTTGGGAGAATGGTTTTGCATTGCCTGGAATTTGCAGTACATTTCCATTTTCTGCATTGGTATCTAAAAGCTGCTAATGCCTTGATGTCATATACTCTACAGGTAATTATTCCCGAGGCTGAGACCAGAGCAGGATTGGCTTTGAAACCCAAAATGTTCCCTGTTACTGTTACAGACAGACCAGTAATGGATGTGACCTTCTCTCAGTTTTTGGCATCTGTCTCAGGGAAGGTGTCTTGTTTAGGTAAGCCAGGTTTTGAAAGTGTGGTGGAAATGGGAACAGAGAACTTGTAATACTGTGTGTGTGAATGAATATTGTTCAGATCAAGACACTTGCTGTGCGTAGCCCTATCAGCAGATAAGTAAATTTGACTTCCAGCATGTAGATAAAGCAGCTGATTTTTCTTTTTTTTTCAAGAGACTTTACAGCCTTATAAAGTACCTTAATAAAGTTTAAAGGTGTATGTACTTGTAATATTTGTCTAGGAATAAGCAAGTATTTCTTCCTCATGAGGTAATTTTGATCTGTTTGTGTTCTTCAGGAGAAGGATAGGTTTTGAAAGAAAATGCTCCTTGCTGACACTAGGGATACTGAACATCAGGAACAAATACTGGAGGCAAAAAGGACACTTTTAAAAAAAATGCATACAAAAACTTGTAGGTTCAGGCTGTTGGCAGAAGCTTGTAATCTCTGTTCTCTTTCATAAACTTTTTCCGTCTAAAGTTCCTTCTGCTATTTTCCTTGGCTTCCTAATTTCAGCACATGATGATCGAAGCTTGATTTTTGTAATTTTTCCCCCTTCCTTTTTTCCTCTCCAAATCATCTCTGCACTTCATGTTATGTATCACAGGTCTTTACAACCTGTAGTCTCTGCAGAGTGAGGTGGACTCAGGGATTTAATGTCCTCTCATTGTTACTTGCCTTTACATAAAAGGAGTGTGATTAACAGTCTAAAACTTCCTGAAGAATGCAAAAACCACTGGTAAATGCTTGCTTGAGGAATAAGTTTTAGTTGGAGATACTCACTTCTGGAAGAGAATAATCATTGTAATGTTAGAGCACGGAAGCTTGCTTTGACTGGGGGATTTGGAGGCAAAGCTGGCAAGCCAGAATGCAGTCTTATTTTCTGCTGTCTTTTCTGTTACAGATACTTGTGGTGATCTGGTGGTGACATTACAGTCTGTGAGCCGCCAAGGTGAAAAGCGCAACCTGCAGCTCTCTGGAAGCATGAACTCAGTGTCCTTCACATTTGAAAATGTGCTACCTGGCAAATACAAAGGTAGAATTACGGGGAACTTCTTGAGGTGTTGCCTTCATGGCTGAATTTGTGACTTAATCTGTTACTATGGATGTGTATAGCATGGAACCAGTTCTGAAACTAGAAAGACTCAGGAAAATCACTGTACAGCAGTGCGTTGAGTTTTCTTAATTTTCTATGTTGAACGCTTTTGTGCTGCCCTAAATTTTAGGGTCTGCATGGTAGTGTGAGGAAAAAGGGCTTTGTCATGAATTGCCAAATTTAATTGGTTAAATGGGGAGCTACTGCACAAACTGAAGAGGAAGAAGAAAACCTATGGGTCATGGAAGGAGGGGATGGCCACTTGGGGTGATTAGAAGTCTCTGGTGAGAAAATGTAGGGATGCAACTAGGAAAGCCGAGACCTCCTTGGAATTAAACCTTGCAAGAGAGGTCAAGGGTAACAGAAAGGGCTTCTTTAAATACATTGCAGGTAAAACTAAACCAAGAGGCAGTGTGGGACCTCTGCTGAATGAGCTGAGTGCCCTGAAGACAGAGGCCACAGAGAAAGCAGACATACTGAACGCTTTCTTTGCTTCCGTCTATATTTCTGAGAGCTGTCCTGATATCAAAGCCCAGACTGCTGAGGCTCCAGAGAAAGTAGAATCAAAAGAGCCTGCCTTGGTTGATGAGGGATGCATTGAGCAAACTGAATGTACATAAATCCATGGACTCTGATGGGATGCATGCATGTGTGCTAAGAGAGAGGGTGGAAGTCATTGCTAAGCCACTCTCTGTCATCTTTTCTAAATCATGGGGATCAGGAGAGGTGCCTAGAGACTGGAGGTTAGCAAATGTCAGTCCAATCATCAAAAGGGGTAAGGAGAACCCAGGTAACTATGGACTGGTCAGCCTCACCTCCATCCCAGGAAAGGTGATGGAACAAGTTGTCCTGGATGCTGTCTCTAGGCACATCAGGGAAAGAGGGTCATTAGGGACAGTCAGCATGGCTTCACCAAGGGGAAGACCAACCTGATAACCTTTTATAAGAGTATAACCAAGTGGATAGATGATGGCAAAGCAGTGGATGTGGTCTACCTTGACTTCAGTAAGGCGTTTAACACAGTCTCACATAGTATCCTTGTGGCCAAACTCAGGCAGTGTGGACTGGATGATTGGGTAGTGAACTGGCTGCAGGATAGAAGCTGGAGAGTAGTGTTTAATGGGACAGAGTCTAGTTGGAAGCCTGTATCTAGCGGGGTTCCCCCCAAGGATCAGTACTGTGACCAGTCCTCTTCAATGGATTCATTAATGACTTGGATGAGGGATTAGGGTGCCCTGTCAGCAAATTTGCTGATGACACAAAACTGAGTGGTGTTGCTTACACTCTGGCAGACTGTGCTACTATTCAGCGAGACGTGGACAGGCTAGAGAGCTGGGCAGAGAGAAACTGAATAAGGTACAACAAGGGTAAGTGTAGAGTCTTGCATCTGGGCAAGAACAACCCCAGGTACCAATATAGGTTGGACACCAGTGTAGGAGAAAGGGACCTGGGGGTCCTAGTGGACAGCAGAATGACCATGAGCCAACAGTATGCTCTTGTGGACAAGAGGGCCAACAGCATCCTAAGGTGCATCACAAGTGGGGTGGTTAGCAGACTGAAGGAGGTTTTTCTCACCCTCTACTCTGCACTAGCGAGGCCGCATCTGGAGTATTGTGCCCAGTTCAAGAAGGACACAGAACTGCTGGAGGGTGTTCAGCGTAGAGCAACAGAGATGATGAAGGAAGTAGAACAGCTCCTTTATGAGGAAAGGCTGAGGGAGCTGGGTCTCTTGAGCTTGGAGAAGAGGAGGCTGAGGGATGGCCTCAGTAATGTCTATAAATATGTGAGGGGTGGGTGTCAGGAGGATGGAGCCAGGCTCTTCTCAAAGTTATCTGGTGATAGGGCAAGGGGCAATGGGTGCCAGCTGGAACAGAGGAGGTTCCATATAAATATCAGAAGGAACTTCTTCACAGTGAGGATAATGGAGCATTGGAACAGGCTGCCCTGGGTGGGATTTTGGAGTTTCCTTTTCTGGAGACGTTCAGGGCCCGCCTGGATGTGTTCCTGTACAACTTGGTCTAGGTGATCCTGCTCTGGCAGGGGGATTGGACTAGATGATCTTTTGAGGTCCCTTCCAATCCCTAATGTTTCTATGACCTATCCCAAGCCTAAGAACAGGGGTGAACCCAAGTTACTCCGTTTCCAGAATACCTCTTCTGTTTTTTCCAGCCTGCCTTGGCTTACTATGAAAATTGTTTTCAAGGGAAAGGTGTAGAAGGAGTATAGATTGCTGGTTTTATATTCAAGTCAGAACATCTTTCTGTCAGGTGAAATTGGAGCTAGTTTCTGATGTTCTCTGTGCATCTTTGACTGTCACAATGGTAGGGGACATAGCAGAGCTTTCTGGGTTGATCAGGCACCATTATTCTTTTTATAATGGCTTTTCTCTTACAGGATGTGCTGGATTCCTGGTAATTCTGCAGTGTTGTGAGCCAGTTTGGCTTTGAAGATTATTGTCAGGGAAGATAGAATGATTCCTGCTTTTTGTAACATAAACCTGTCTGTATTCACACAGTTTTACACAACTAAAATTCTTTGTGCTCTGTATGTTTTAGTAAGCATTGTACATGAAGACTGGTGCTGGAAGAATAAGTCTTTGGAATTGGAAGTCACAGAGGAAGATATTTTGGGAGTAGAATTCAGGCAGACTGGGTATATGCTGAGGTGTTCTCTTTCTCATGCAATTACACTGGTACGTAGGTAATATATATCCCTATATTTTTTTCAATGAACTTGTTTAGGCAGATTGGGTCATGCTTCTATCAAGGTTTTTTCATGTCTTGAGGAGGTCATATTTAGAGTGCTTTGAGGTTTGTTTCTTAGATTTGGTAAAATGGTCTTGTGTTGTTGGCTGCAGTGAGAGAGAAGCTTAATGTGTCTTCAGGCAAATACTGTTTTCATTTTGTTTGGTGAATTGTGTTGTGCTTTACAGGAATTTTATCAGGATGGAAATGGACCAGAGAATGTTGGTGTTTATAACCTGTCCAAAGGAGTGAATAGATTCTGTCTTTCAAAGCCAGGTAACGGCTCTGTGTTGGTTTAAAACCGAAAAAGATTCAGTCAGTTAATGTTGCTGAGAATTAAAAAAGAAAAAGTTGAGGTTTCTGAAGGACATTGTCTTATATCCATCTGTATATAAACGCTCTGCTCCAGGTTTTTGTAATTCATCTACTACTTAGTCCCTCACCTAAATATAGAATACAGAAGTAATTTTTTGGTTGTTTTTTTGACTGTGAAGGGCTTATTAAAATGCTCTTGTTTAGATCTGTTCTGTTGGCAGTCACGTTAGAATGTAAAGTTTCACAATAAAGTTTCAAAATTCAGTACACAATTCTTGAAGAATAACTGCTTACAGTATTACAGGAAAACAATATAACAGGAAAAACGAATGTTTTAAAATTGGATTTCTTCTTTTAATGTCTTAGAGCTAGTTCTTTGTTATGGCCCCTTAGCAAAACAATCCACAAATATATTTGGATTTGATTTGGTTTTCAGCTCTGAATGTTTTGTCTGCAGAGCCAGTGGTCTCAGTTGCAATACAATAATACTGTTCTAATAATGTCCTATAATCAATGGAATGGTGTCAGCTATAGGAACATAATAAGTTACTTCTTGCTTTTATGGTAATGTTTGTCTGTAACAATGCCTAATTGTGTTTCATGTTAGTGTACATTAGCAACTATACAGCTTCCATTTGTGGTCTGTGACTGAATGGAGGTCAGTTAATTTACAAGTGTAAAAATGTGAAAAGTACAATAGTAAAATTTGGTAATTGGTTTTATACCTCAGGACTTGTGTGATACTGAGAATTCAGCCAACTCAATAAACTTGAATTTGTTCAGTGTATCATTCTCTGACTTCTGTTGCAGGTGTATATGAAGTGACCCCACGTTCCTGCCACCAGTTTGAACATGAGTATTATACTTATGACACGTAAGAGTGAATCTGATTTTGATCTTATGCCTATTGATATGCTTTCATAAAGTTTCCTTCTGCTGCAGCTGCTTTCATTTGGCAATTCAGGATTTGTTGCTGAGACTCTCTAACCAATAGAGGGAAGCTTTAGCAAAGTGTATTACATGTGTTCTCTTGCCCTTTCTAGTCTTAAAAAAATAATAATAATAGGCTTTCAAGATGCTTTTGATATTTTAAATGGATATTTTTGTCAGTCTTCTGTTTAATGTTGGTTTACTTTGAAACAAAGGAGAGAGAAAATTCATTGGAACTCTTGTCCATTTGTGAGAGTTTAAATGCAAAAGATAGGGTAGTGCTTACTAAGAGATGTCTAACACCAGTGGATGGCCCTAGTGTTGTAGTGGGTGGTGACTTGATTTTGCTTGTCCCAGTTCTTGCAGGCTGAGTAAATATTCACCCTTATCACAAGTGAGCAATGCTGATTTTCCTAAGTGAGCTATGTTTTGATTTAGTTGTAGGTTATGGTCTGACAATATGCAATTGTGACTCTTTGCATCCAAATAGAGGATTTCTGTTCCCAGAAATTTCTAATTCATCAACATGGTAGAAAACAAAATTCTGCATTAAAAAGTGATTCCTTTCTGCTGTGTTAATGAATGTACTCTGAAGATGGATATATTAAACATCAGAGCTGGCACAAAGTGAGTGAGTGGAGAGAAGCAGAAAGGCTCTTTTGGAAACAAAGCATTAAACTTAGAGCATCTTTGTGAACTAAGTATAATATGACATGCCTGTGAGTGTCTTTCTGCTGCGTGCAAAGGGATTGTATGTATGAAGTCAGTCAGATCAGCTTGAGAGGCAGCATGAGGCACAGAGGAAGAAATTGATTCAGCCAATGTCATACAGTATTTTGGGGTTCAGAGATGGAAGATACTCCCTTTCCAGTATGCTGTCATCTTAGTATTACAGCTTTGCTGTGGCATTTGTATATCATCTTTTATTCAGCACTTCAAACATAGGTATGGGAGCACAAACACTGCTAAAGAAGGTTTGGTTGTTGTCTTTAGGAGGTAGACCATGAATTCATCTCTTTGTTACTTCCATTCACAGGTCCTCTCCTAGTATACTGATGCTCACTGCAGTTCGACACCACGTCCTTGGCACAATTGTAACAGATAAACTGATGGATGTGACTGTTACCATTAAGTAAGTATAAGAAAAAGACATTTCTCATGAAGTTTTACTCTGGTTTTAATATCATATTGCCTGCTTTATGAAGGGATGGCATCCAGCTCTCTAGATTGTAGGAGGTTTTTTTATGCAAAGGTTTACTTGGAGATCGTTGTAGATAGGTGAGTAATTCCCAACCCTCATTTTGATCACTGACACTTAGTAGTGTCAGTTAATTTCAATATAGCTCATTTCTGCTTGCGTGTCATGGTAAAAAGTAATGATTTTATGAATTTTTACACACTTCAGACTCAAATTTCAGAGGATTAGCTCTGAGCTCTTTAGCACTAGCATTATTTTTTGCTTGTTTCCTCAGAATAAGAATCTGCTGCTTTAGAGCATTGTTACTGGTGTGAAGAGGGTTATAAAGGGAAAACCATGCAGAGTTATCACACGCTAATGCACCAATTTATGTTTAGAGCAGACAGCTCACTAGGGAGCACTGATTTGTGAACAGCCTTAATTATATGAGGTGCCAGATCTGCCTGGAAGTGTTTGATAATGTTGAGCGCTTTATTAGTGCACTGTTGATGTCCACTTGTTCTAGGCTATGGGCTCAAGTTATTTTGAGTGTAGGAAACATCTTTTCAGATTACCCGCAGATCATTGCCTCCAGTTGTCAGAGTTTAATGAACCTACAACTACTGGGCAAGTACAGCAGTTTGAAAAGAAATACTAAGACAGCAGAGAGAGCCTTTAGGATGTTAAAAACAACCTAGTAAGAAGGTGAATATCCTAGTGACCTTCTAGGCTGCTTTGGCTTTTCAAGACTATTGGCAAGTGCTTTGAAGGCAGCTCAGTTACCACAGCCCATTTCTGTTCAAAACTGCTGGAAGCTTTTCAGTCAAGTCCAGTCTGTGCAACACCATCAGCATAAACCAAACAGCTGTGGATTTAAAAGTGAGACAGTTGTTTTTACAAATCTGTGCTTGTGTATCAGATCCATGGTAGTACATGTTAACTTTCAGTTAAAAAAACCTCAAAGCACCCCAACGAAAAATAAAGCTAATTCTTAAAAAATTTTGATGATGGCTGATGTGTAAAAAATGAGACACAATTTGTTAATAAATATCCTGAGACTCTGTGTGTCTGTACAGATTGTAATAGGCTTTATGGCAAAAATACTTTGTAATGTTTTTGCTTTAACTCTGGACTACAGGGAAGAACTTTGAAGTGTAATTGAACTTACATAAACAAATAGCATCTGTTTCTCTTTAAAATACAGAACATAGGTGGAAACTGAAGCAGAACAAACTGTCCGGGTAATCTGAAGAGGTTGTAGGAAAAGAGTTAGGATCATTTCAGTTCACTCCTTACAGCAATATTCTATGACAGTATTTCAGATTACTGTAGAAGAGATGAAAGATAAGGTACAAAGGATAGTTGAAGCCTGCAAGAGAGCTAGGAAGAGAGAGGATGTAAGGACAGGGAAAGTGAAATGGGATGCATTGTTCTGAGCTGATTTGAAGAACTTGGTTAACCTTGTTTAGCCATCTGTTCAGTGGACTAGGACAAGGCAGCAGGACAAGTTGAATGTAAAAAGCAGGTAGGTTAGAACTCAGAGCTCTTCCTGGGAATTGCCAGCTATTGCAAATACTTATTTGTTATACAAGTTGTTTTCTACATGTATACTCCTGAGAGGTGGATTGTGAGGGAGGTTGCTAGTACTGAAAAGAAAAGCTTACCACTGTTACTGCTTACTTTGTGTAGCTCAATTATGTGTAATTTCAGCCTTTCTCGTTTAGGAGCTCTGTTAAAAGAATACTCATGCAGACTGGTCATTTGGCTTAAGAATTCACTGTTCCTGCTAGTTGTCACTGTTTCTGTGTGAAGTGATAGCCCCTGCAACAGAGCTGGTGCCTTGTACTTGGTGCACAATGGAAGCTGTATAGTTACCACAATCCTAGCTAAGCTGGGATGTTGAACTCCGCAAAGTGATGAGATTTAGATGTGTGGCAGTGGCTTTTCAGGGGAATGTTGAGCCACAGTGCAGGGAGGGAAGGTAACAGCTGTGACTTCTTGAATAGTTACAGCATGGTGGAGCAAATTTGTGAGAGTTGCAAGTAGGTTCTTCCCTGCTAAGCTGGGTAGGTTACCTGTAGTTACTATGAATGAGCCTTTTGATTAGTTACTGGTTGATATGGATGTTAGAAGTTTCAGCTACTCTTGGAATAAACAGTTGCATTTAAGAGTAACGTATCAAAAAACAATCATGGGGCTTGTCTACTGTGCTGTAAGGGCAGCAATTAACAATTATAACAAGATCTCATCCTTCCATATGAAAGGAGAATTATTATATTTTTTTTTTTTCATGTTTCTAGGTCATCCATTGATAGTGAACCTGACTTAGTTTTAGGGCCCCTGAAATCTGTGCAGGAGTTACGTAGGGAGCAGCAGCTGGCAGAAATTGAGTCCCGCCGACAGGAGAGAGAAAAGAAGGGTCAAGAAGAAGAAGGAACAAAGCCACCAGTACAAGAAATGGTGGAGAAACTCCAAGGACCATTCATATATGAATTTTCATACTGGGCAAGGTAATAACAAGCCCCATGGACAAAGCGTATTCTTTGTACTGTTGGCTGATCTTTCCAACAAACAGCATAGTGATGTATTGCCTGTAAGAAACTGCTGCTGTATGGGTACCTGTGCCTGTTCATGTTCACTGTCAGATAAATGGAAGCTAGTAGCACAACATAATAAGAATTTTGCTTCTGTTACTGTTGATACTTTTTCCTTGGGCTGTTTAGTTGTATTCTTTGGCCAATGTGTTCTGTGCTGAGAGCTGCTAATTCCATTTTTTTCAAACTGTATCTTATTTGTGCTTTGTAGGTCTGGAGAGAAGATTACTGTGACACCATCATCAAAGGAGCTACTTTTCTACCCACTTTATGTGGAAACAGTTGTTAGTGGAGGTAAACAGATTAAAATCTATTTTGAAGGAGTAGATTTTTAAAGCAGAAATGTATCCTTATAGATGAACATATGATTTTCTCTTGAAATGCAATCTTAAGAATGTTTAAGATGCAGCCATTTCTTTGAGCCAGTTCCACTCTGAAATTCAGAAGCACAGGTACTTAGTAGAGGTTGCCCGTATAGTTTTTATTAACAGAATATGTTTCCAAAGTGCTGAAAGGCCACCTGGCACAAGAGGAAGGGCTACATGTCTGGGTATTGCACCAAGATTGTTCATATTACTCTTATAGAAAAAACACAACCAACTGTGCAAAAGGAATGTTTGTATTTTGAGTTTGTTACCAAGTTAAAATTTCTGTTGAATTTGCTCTGTAGTAGCTTACAAAAGTATTCACTGAAGAGTGAACTTCAGAATTGTCAGGGTTATCAATAATGAATTGATGGTACTTGTTAAGTCAGTGCCAATCTTGCCTTCAGATTCCCAAGTAAGCATACTTTATTTGAAAGCACTAAAATATGTTAGCTCCTCCTTTTCTGTGCCTTTTTGCTGCCCACATTCTAAATATATTGGTGGGGGCAGAGGAAGAAAAGACTGATGTCATTAAACACAACAACATCTGCTGACCTGAACTTGATTTTAAAAAAAAAATTTCAAAGTTCAGTATAGTGTCACAGCCAGAAAGGAATATTGTTGGAATCATAGAATCATTAGGGATCAGAAGGGACCTCAGAAGATCATCTAGTCCAATCTCCCTGCCAGAGCAGGATCACCTAGACCAAGTTGCACCGGAACACATCCAGGCAGGTCTTGAATGTCTCCAGAAAAGGAAACTCCACAATCCCACCCAGGGCAGCCTGTTCCAATGCTCCATTATCCTCACTGTGAAGAAGTTCCTTCTGATATTTATATGGAACCTCCTCTGTTCCAGCTGGCACCCATTGCCCCTTGCTCTATCACCAGATAACTTTGAAAAGAGCCTGGCTCCATCCTCCTGACAGCCACCCCTCACATATTTATAGACATTACTGAGGTCATCCCTCAGCCTCCTCTTCTCCAAGCTCAAGAGACCCAGCTCCCTCAGCCTTTCCTCATAACCCTCCAAGCAGCTCTGTGTCCTTCTTGAGCTGAGTGGCCCAGAACTGGACACAATACTCCAGATGCAGCCTCACTGGAGTAGAGGGGGAGAAGAACTTCCTTCACTCTGCTAACCACCCCACTTGTGATGCACCCTAAGATGCTGTTGACCCTCTTGGCCACAAGAGCACATTGCTGGCTCATGGTCATCCTGCTATCCACTAGGACCCCCAGGTCATGTGGCTGCAGTGTATCTTACTGAATCTTCAAAGCACTTAGCAAATCCAGAATGCTTATTTTCACGATGTGCTTAGAGGCAGTTACTGATTTTGTTGATGCTCTGTTGTTTTAAGAGGTATTGAAAAACCATAGAATTGTGTGGGTTTCTCTCTTGCTCTAAAGTAAAAGACATAGAATGGTCCCTTTGAAAGTAATGAACTCTTCCTGTAAGACAGAAAGATGAGAGTATTTTCTGCTTCTTCTTTGTCTTTAATATCCTTTGCAACGACCAAGAGAGTTGTCCTGGCAAACTGATAGAGATTCATGGAAAAGCTGGCTTATTTCTGGAAGGACAAATCCATCCTGCATTAGAAGGTGTTGAGATTGTCATTGGTGAAAAGGGAGCAACATCCCCACTTATCACAGTTTTCACTGATAGCAAAGGTACTTACAGGTAATTAACAGATTTGGTTTGATTTTGTGGATTCTTTAAAGTGCAACAGTAACTTAACAATGTGTGTTCTTTTATTAAATAGTTCTTCTTTCCCTTTTTTTAAAGTGGTGGGCCACTCCACAGTGACTTGGAATATACAGTCAGTGCTCAGAAAGAAGGGTTTGTTTTGACTGCAGTAGAAGGAACAGCTGGGGACTTCAAAGCATTTGCTCTTGCTGGGGTGACATTTGAGGTAATATTCTGAATACTTTGGCTTCTGCATAAGTAGTGTGTATGATTAGAGATAGATAGGCAAAAAAGTTAACCCGCTGTCCCAGCCAGACACAGATGAGTGGGGATAGATAATTTTGCCATGGAATAACAAATCTCAGTGAATGATCTTTGTTGTAGACCATGACTTGTCATGCAAAGTTTATGGACTGAAAGAGCCTGCAGTCCAGAAGACAGGCTTTTCTAGAGTTAGACCTCCTTTCCTTATGGAGTTTTGTATTTCAGGGTGCTTTTTCAGACTAATTTTTCATGTAGTCTGGTCCAGCCAGTCCCAGGTTCCAGCTTTGGGATTCTTTTGTTCAGGCCCCAGGAGTACACAGTGGTAGATCCTGATTCTTCTGGTGATATATGCTGTGTATAGCTGTGACTGCCTAGATATTGAGAGCACAAAGTACAGTAGCCTTGCAGTCTCATAGGAGGAGCTACACTTCTGCTTACAGCTGAATGCTCAGAGCAGGACATCTGTGCCATCTAAAAGGGGCTTCTGAACAGGACATTTCTTCATAAAATAACACTTGCTTGCACTTAAAGAACTTGGTTTTTTACAACAGATTAAGTCTGAAGATGACCAGGCTCTTGCTGGAGTTCTCTTGTCTCTCAGTGGAGGAGTGTTTCGGTCCAACCTCCTTACTCAGGATAATGGCATGCTGACCTTTTCTAATCTGGTACGTTGAAATTGATTCTTCTGGTTACTCTGCCCTCCAAAATAGGGATACGATTAGTTCTTCTCAGTGGCAGGGTGATCTGTGGTCTCCTTTGAAATTGTAACCCACAGTGAGAGTGGACAGCACTTAAAATCTTAGCAAGTAACAGATATGATATCTAGCCTTGGTGAGAGATTTCTCCCCAAAGGGTAATAGATAATGTTGATTGATCTTGGTAATTTGCAGTCTGTAAACATGAAACAAGCCAATTTGCCGATGATCATTTGAGAGACTTTAAAGGAGAGGAATCTAATTAGTTTATTCATCTATACCTAGGTGTAGATATGCCTGAATATTCCTTGCAGATTTTTTTTTCTCCTGGTCACTTTTTGTCTTTGAGATCTTGCATTAAAATCTTATGGCTACAGTCTCCTTGCCCTCTTCAGGCTTTATGACTTGGTGGAGTTGCACTGTTTTATTGGAGAACTTTTAAGTCTTTGGGGAGCTCATGCAGAAATACAGTTGTTTGGAGTTGGTGAATTTTGTATGTCTCTATTAGTAAACTTCTTGTTTTATGCTTCTTTGCAGAGCCCAGGGCAGTATTATTTTAAGCCCATGATGAAAGAGTTTCGCTTTGAACCATCATCACAAATGATTGAAGTGCAGGAAGGACAGAATCTTAAAATTCGGATAACTGGTTACAGAACAGCTTACAGGTCAGTAGACCTGAAATGTCATGCAAAGTGTTGTGGCTGCACTACGCAAAATGTGTGTTTTCTACCCATACACTTCTGTTCTTAGGGTTTGGACAGTACTTTTGGAGGCATGATTTAACTTTACTATGCTATGTGTGAGTACCTTTTTTAGCTGTTTTCTCACGTGTTTGGGTATGTAGCTAAACCCAGATGACCAGACTGTAAGGACAAACACTGCTGTGAAAACAGTCAGTGATAAAGAGGGGCTTGTGCTATGTCCAGTGGAAAAGGATAGGACTATTCTGAGGATGGTAGACCAGTTGAGGTGTCTGACTTAAAAATCATTTCTTTGCCCTCAGGAGTAGGTGCTGCTCTTCATGGAGGTCAGGGAACTTGGATTCCTGAAGCTGTGCTCTGAACTGCAGTTAACTAATGCTTTCACTAGTTTTACATATAACAATAAGATGTCTTTAAAATCTGTATTAAAATATCATCTGCACATCTTCTGCAACTGGTTCTTTTTATTCTTCTAGCTGCTATGGCACGGTTTCTTCCTTAAATGGAGAGCCTGAGCAGGGAGTCTCAGTAGAAGCTGTGGGGCAGAAGGATTGCAGCATCTATGGAGAAGACACGATAACTGATGAAGAGGGCAAATTCAGGCTACGTGGCCTTCTGGTAAGGATTAGAACACTCCTTGTCATTTACTTTTATGTTAGTGTGATAATGGAGCAATAAAATGGGTTTTATTATTTAGCTGCCGACTCCTGGTCTTCCACTGCATTTGCTAGCTCAGATTCTCTTGGGCCTCTCTGTGTTAGGAAAAACTATTAGTGGAGCTGGGTGCCAGCATGCTGGGATGATCCCCCACAAACATGGAGCAGTTTATATGCCATGTTGACACAAGGCCCCAGTCAGGGTACAGAATGTGTCTGGCAGGTGTTCTGCAGTGATACAGAAGGGAATTTTCATGAGCAAAAGAATTTGAGGAAGGATTTTGGGTGTGTGTATGATGTTGATTGTATAGCATGTATGTGAAATAAGTTGTTCTGCAAGAACCATGCAAGACTCATTTATGGGACTCCATTGTACGGAGTATGCAGTTTGCTGAAGGAGAAGGCAGTATTTGATGAGATTTTAATCCTGTTTCATGTATTATTTCCTTGCTAAAACACAGCAATTTCTTTTATGCTGTAATATAAGAAATTAGTGAAAGTTCTTTGGTAGCCATTTTGTATTTTCTGTCAGCAATACATAATAATAGTTACTGAGTTATATTTTCTACTTAGAACAAAGAAAACTGGGTAGAATTAGATCTGTTTGAGTGGTTTGTCTTAAACAGAATGTTAGAAAATTCCCATGCTGTTTTCTAAAATTAAAGTATATGTTATTTCAACGTTGGAATTTATCATCTAAATGTTGCTTTTAGCCTGGTTGTACATACCATGTCCAACTTAAAGCTGAAGGCAATGACCACATTGAAAGAGCTTTACCACAGCATCGAGCAATTGAGGTAATCTTTTCCTTTTTTTTTGAGTATAATTTAAATATGAATTGCATCTAACTAGGCATCAAGTCTCCTCTAGCAGCAGCAGTGTAGTTGAATGTATCCCGTTTAGTCAAGTGGCTTTCAGCAAGCTAGCTCCTGAAACATGCGCCCCATACTGTGTGTCAGCACCACAGCTTAAAATTGAAGGAAAATTAAGCTCAAAAAGTAAACAAATGGAAAGGATTCTTTCTCAGTACACCAAAACTAGACATCAGGAAACAAAAGAATAAATGTACAGAATACCTTCCAGTATTTATTTATGACAAAGCAGTAGTGGTTTGAGAGTGTTATAAATGGTATTATTATGCTATCAGTATAACAGTAATTGATTTGTGGCAGGATATGATTATGCTTTGCTTGGCCCAGAATCTGCAGTCTCAGTGATGACTTTGAATTGAAAATTGATGAAATCTCCATCCTTACAGATTCAGATTAGTTGCTTTGCATTTATCTCCTGATATTCAGCAAAGGTTAATTAGTCTTCGTTATTTGTACAGAATTTTTCAATGGGAGATGGTCATTATTTGAGCTCAGACATGTAAGAGATCTGTCACCTCCTTGGAATCTTCTTGCTAAGATCTCTTGCTGCTTGGAAAAGGGAAGAGAATAGTAACCTGAATTCCAGAAAATCATATGAAGAGACAGCCCTATGCAGTAGTGTGCAGCAATAGTATCTTGGCTAGCCTGCCATTTCCTGCAGGAGAGAGAAGTGTGTGAAAGGCACCTACAGGACATGCTCAGTGGTTCCTGACTGTTGATACAGCACCTTGCCTAACTGTAACCTGTTGCTGTAGGTAGTATTTGAGTAAATGTCTGTCTTTACTCTGACCAGCATTTGAATTTAGAAACACAAGGGTTTTGTATTTCCAACAATTGTGACTCATAAATGCATGTGTTTTTGAAGTAGATTAAAAGATATGGGCATATTCTTCATTAATTAACTGTATGAGCATCCTAGCATTCACATCTCTTGGCACAGATGCAAAATACTGAGAACAGTGTTTGGAGTTGAGACATTTCTATGTATTTAGCTTGGCCTTTGCTTTTGATACTACTTTCATTTTTAGTTTAACTTGTGCATTATCAGGTCAAGGCTGAAGGCATGAAGTCTGTAAGTGCAAGCTCTGTGCTCTGGAGGAAAAAGTACTTGCAATTGAATGGTCTTCAAATTTCCATGAGGTTCAAGTAGAACAAAAATCATTTTTGTTTAAAATTGAGCAGTATTTGTGTTGTGCTAACAGAGGGCACTTCTGTTCTGTTGGTAAAACATGACTCTTTTGTGTTGCAGGTTGGCAACAGTGACATTGAAGATGTTAACATAATAGCATTTCGGCAAATTAATCAATTTGATTTAAGTGGAAATGTAATTACATCTTCTGAATATCTCTCCACATTATGTGTAAGTTCCAGCCTTTGTTTGCAAAGTATATTTGTCATTGGTTTCTTAGTGTTTTTTTGCAGCGTCACAGGAAATTGTTCAGTGGTCAGAGAACACATAATTCAAAGTGGGACTCGTACTTTAATTAAGGTGAAGCCCTCTCGGTAAGGAGAGCAGGACACCGAGGGTGAAATGAGTCCTCTGTATCAGAGAACAGCTTTAATTCCTGAAATACCTAGAATTTTTGACATGTAAGCAGTCAGATCGTGTCTGAAAGCACCATAGGACAGACAAATTTAAAAATACTGTTGTAAGACAGTATGAGACAAAGAGTAAAGCTGAAATTGTCAGAATTCAAAGGACAGCTCTGTGACCTGAAAAAGTGATTGCTAAACACCTGTTATCGCTCTGGCGTAGAGCACAAATGGTGGAAGTATCTGCAAGAGGAATTATCGTAACATTGCTCTGGTTTACAATCTTCTTGAAATATTACTGCAAATACAAATGCAGTGACTAGGTTGCTTTCAGACTAGTCTGTTATGCGTCTCAGCTGCTAAGATCTCCTTGCTAAGCTGTTGATTTATTTGGGAGACATCCAAAGGATGCAACACTCATGTGTGTTGAACATGTGTGAAGAGAAAATATAATATTTCACTCTCCTGAAGAACACCTGAGCAAGATTCTCATGTTTCTGGTGATATTTAGACCCTTGCATTGCACCTTAAGCAAATCAAAAGTGATGTAAAAATGTAATTCCACGTAATTATCCAGGACTGTGCCTGTTTCATAGCAGGTTACATCTTGTGTTGCATGTAACACATGGGTGCTGTTGATGGGTGCGTATCCTCACTCTTGCTTTCAAGGCAGAATTTTTTGTCTTGGAAAGATGTGCTAGGATTTGATATACACACAAGCAAGCACTTTTGTGACCTCAGTGTGGTCTCTTCTGGTTGTGTGAGCTTGGTGGAAATGATGGAGACACTCTGGTGAGCTATGAGTAGAGCTGCAACCACAGTAGCACTGGGCAGAATCAATGAGAATTTAGTTGGGCGGTGTCTGCAAGGAGAGACAAGTGTGGCAAGCATGTGATGCTATAGATGCTTCAGAGCCATGAAAAGTGTCGCATTGCTTACTGTATCCTCTGGAGGAGGTGCAGTGGCTGGTAAATATACACATGTATAAGGAGATGCTGCTGTACCTACCAGCCTGAGATACAACCCCATTTTAATTATGCTGGTTTCTGAGCTGGCTATTTTCTGAGGACTCCAGACCTATTCTGAAACTTGAGGATGTGAAGCTTGTAAGTGTAAAGAAACTGAAATCGAACAAAACTAGCCTGTCAGAGAAATAGAAACAACACCCAGCAGCAAATTCCTATGAAACCGCTGGGATTATTTACAAGAATTACTCAGTTCAGCACAGCACAGACTACTTTTAATATACTATATATATTTGAAAATGTTAGACTTCAGTTGCTCCTAAATTATTTCAAGGACTGTAAAAGGCTGTTCCTGTGACCTTGCATATCCCAGATTAGAACAACTTTGTGTATGAAGACACATTATGAGTTTTGAAGTGCTTTTATCCTTTCAGATGTGGGATGGCTAAAATATCCATTTTGGTGCTGGCTCAGTGATTCCTTCTTTCCCTCACAGGTGAAGCTCTACAAAAGTGAAAATCTTGACAACCCAATTCATACTGTGAACTTAGGTCTTTCACTGTTTTTCCATTTCCCACCACTGCTCCGAGATGGAGAGGTAAGTACATTGCTGAATAATTAACTCTGCTCACTTTCATTATTTTCCCAAGGACAATAAAGTGTTATTTTTGGTGTACCTGCAGCACTCATGCTGGAGTGACCAGCATCTTCAGTGATTTAAAGCCTGTTAAACTGACTTTTGCCTTTATATCAAATCTTGCCTGGTATTGGTGTCGTAGACTGAGTGTATTTCTTACTCGCAGAATTATGTGGTGCTCCTGGATTCTACGTTGTCTAAATCACAGTATGATTACACCCTCCCTCAAGTTTCATTCACTGCTATTGGATATCATAAACACATTACACTGATCTTCAGTCCCACTGTAAGTACCAAATACTGAAATGTTCAGGTGTTCGTTCACCTTGAGAACAATGGCTGGTAGTGTAGCCTGTGTGTATTTTGTAGCCTTGGCCAGATTTTCTATTTATGTAACATAAGGAGGTTCATGAGAGGCACTGAAGGGACAGTGAATTTGCATTTGGCCATGTGAAAGGCACCAGGCAGGGACATAGTACCATGATGTATTATGGGAGGCAGGTAAGGAGTTCAGGAAGCAGTTTCAGCCGTCACACTCACTGAAAGGTTGAAGCAACTGAGGGCTGAAGGAGAAAGACAGGATTGTCATCAGAATTCCTTGAAAAACTGTTTTGCATATGAGTCACAAGGCCTGAAAGAGAACTCTAGTGTTTGGAACCAAGATAGAGAATTTTTGAACTAGCATGGGGAAGGAAACTCCCTTGATAGAGAAGTGTCTTTATGCTCTTCTGAACAGTGTGGTCATTTTAGTGAAGAGTTCAGAATCAGAGAAACATAAAGTGGCATGAATTAACAATGCAAATGTGCTGAAAAGATGCGGGGCTAATGTTATTGCTGTACTACTATTGGGATCACAGAAGTTTGGGCTTCAAAGGACATCAGGTTAACTGTAGAGTGGAGACTGACCATTAGCTTTAAAAAACAACAGCACCCAAGACGGCAGTAGATTAACGCATTTGCTAAGGGGGTTGATTTGAAGTTGAAGAGCAACGCTTAGAACAAACTCTAATGGAAGGGGCCAAACATGCCTCCTCCTGCTGACTGCTTAAAGCTGAGGGATTTCCCAGTTGAAATGGTTGTTAAAAAAAACACTAAAACCTTTTGATCTTCACTGTTTTCAGAGAAAGCTGCCTGAGCAAGATATTGCCCAAGGATCTTACATTGCATTACCACTGACACTGCTGCTGTTGTTGGCTGGTTACAACCACGATAAGGTAGGCTACGGCTGGGTTTTTTTGTCCTATCGGTGAATACTTTGTGCTGTGTTATGTGAAGGTTTGTTGGGGTGATTATCCAAACAGAGATGTAATCAGCAACCTTATGTGAGTTATTTTAAGAAAAGCCATGATGTAGCCAAGGTTTTGTACTGGAAAAAGTCTTGCAAATAGTAAGTCTGTTCTCTTTAGCTTTACACCCTCCCTGGTGAAGAGGTCTCAAGAGCAGTGTGTTTGCTTTCTATTTAAACCCCTCTGTTAACAACTCATGCTCTGGTCTGACTGCATTTTTATTTTACTGATAAGAGTAAAGAAATTTGTCCATGCAGTTTGATTTCCCTACAAATAAGAGTAAGATGGCACAGAATGTGGGATTCTCTAGGGTTTCCTACAGTGTTACTGGATGTGCCTCCACTGGAAGTAGCTTCTTCCAGAAGCTCATACTGCTGTTCTTCACTGCGTGACTGAAGGGGAAAAATTTGCTGACAGTCATCTTAGGTTTTTGATTAGAAGATATTGTCAGAAGATCCCTTCCCAAGATTGGCTGCAGTTTTCTGAAATCATTGTACACAATGGAGTATATTTGGAGATGCGCAGGTCTAGAGAGTGTTGCTTTTCAGGCCTCACAGACTATTGTAATCACAAGCTGCTTCCTCTGGGTTTGTTTTTTTTCCCAGCTTATTCCCTTATTGCTGCAGCTGACAGCTCGACTGCAAGGAGTGCGTGCTCTTGGACAGACAGGATCTGACACAGGTGGCTCAGAGGAAGCAAAGAGACAAACGAAGAAACAGAAGACAAGACGGACGTGAGATGAAAGGGGTACCTGCATGCAGTGGTTCTCTGTCAGGCTGATGCCTGAGGAAGCAAAGCCACTAAAAATGCATTTCTGTTGGATTTGCGGACTCAGTGCTTTCATTGAGCGCTGCTTGTCACACTAGTTCCGTATTTGCTGTAAATGTACTATGGAGTCCATGGACTTCCTTCTTGTAAAGTAATGAAATGTGTCTGTTGAAATGAAATGAAATGTCACTGTGAGTGCATCTCCCATACTTGAAGACAATTCATGAATTCTTTTCAGTTGTGCTGTCTCCATTAATGATTTGTAAGTCTCTAGATTTGGGAATCACTTTTTCTTGCCTTTTGAAATATTCACTTTACAGAAGCAGCACGTAATGGATTTTACTAAATCAGTGGTGTTATAGAGGGTATTCATGAACTGGTGAGTTAATGTCTTTGTGGCTTCCAGTTCAGCAGCCTGACTGAAGGGTCTGTCATCTGCACAGCTGTGATTTCAGTTCTTCCCCAGTGATTGTTATCTTTGATTAAAATAAAGGTTTTGCCCAGTGAAGACAAATTCTTAATGCCAGGTACTTTTGCTTGTTAAAGTCAAATAGTTAAGTTCTGGTGATTCTACTACAAAAACCAGTCTTTAGACTTCCAGGATTCCTGGTGTAACTGCAGTTGGTTGCACTGTTCTTTCCAAAGCTGAACTGTTGTTGGTGGTACCTGTTTGTCTGTGTGGCTGTTACATCTCCTGTGCAGGCCAAGTGCAGCCTTCTTGCTAACTGATTGTTTTTTTAATTTATTTTAAAAAATATTTTTTTTATTTTAAGAAACATGTGCTTTTTGAGTCTTCATGTGTACAGTCCCAATAATGCAATCTGGAATAAATAACTATTGTACAGGCCCTCCTGACTCTTACTTGAAATAGACAGTTGGACACACACAGTTTAAATGTTAATGGGGCTTTTTATTGACAAATAGAAGAAAGGTTAATAGAGCTTTTGAAAGATGCACGCAAATGCCTGCAAACATGCAAAGACATTGCTACTGTCAGTAAGTGGCAATGTTTCTCTTTGACAGTTCATGAGATAAAGTCCCATTGCATTTAAATATTAAAGCTTACAAACACTACTGTTCTTAGGAGTTGGGATGCTACAGGTTTTATGCTGGTTTTGTCAGTATTTTGCAATAGTTTCGGTCTGTCTAATTAATACTTCATTCTGTGATCACTCGGATTTCTATGAAGATCATAATAAAAACAAAGAATGTGGAAAAAGCCTGTATATAAAGAGTTTTTGTGATGAAACTCTAATAAACTGTCACGCTTTTTACTTAATGACCTCAAATTTTACATTGCTGTGATGGACTGTATGAGGGCAGGCAGGAAAAGAAGACAGTAAGACAAGAAACTGTGCATTTTCATTACATCTGTATTTTAAACAGGTGAATGTAACAAAGGTGTTGCTTTGGAGGAATGTCTGAGAAGAAATGCACATAGCTGTGTGCCTTGAGGGAGTATCAGGTATTGTGACCTCTGAACTGTGGGACTTGCTGTTGATTGAACATAAATAAAAATCAAAAAGAATATTGGTAATGGTTCCTAATTTAATGTTTGCTTCTAGGTCTAGGAGTTTAAAAAACCCTATAGCTTGTAGTTTCTCAACTGGCAAAGTCCTGATGCTCTTTGAGAACACAGGGAAAACTAATGTGTGAGATCATCTTCTGACGCACAACAAAAGGTTCAAGAAAATAATCAGTATATTTAGAAACAAATAATCAAATACACAGACCCATGCAGAAAACTCAGCGGTGTGGGCTCTGAGGTCACCAAAGACGCATGCGCAAAGTGAGGACAACTTGACTGGGCGTGGCAGCTGTTGCAGCATGGCTAGGGTACTGTGGGCAGTATTTGTGTGAACGCTGAGGTGGGTGTACAGGGCACATTCTTCCTTCAGCTGCTTAGGTCCAAGTACATGGATGGTACTTGATACCTCATCAGCCTTCTCTGTGCTTTACCTGCAGACTCAGGGTGGTGACAGCTCTGCAGATGTCTTTCATACAGCATGAGTGTGTTCAGTGCCTTCACAGAAATGGCAGATTTGTGTCAGCATTACCTGCAAGGATTACTCTTCTGAGTGGAATATTTAGATATTGTTTGGCTATCTCAAGTCTGCAACTGACTTTTGCACTCTTAAAAACAAGATTTTGGTATCAGTTGGACTGTCCTTTCCAGTACTTCCTATTGAAAATGCCAGCTAAAGATGCTTGTTGCATCCTTAATTAATTTATGTTAATACAATAAACACGGAATGGGGCTAACATGTTTACTCTTACTAGAAGACTTTCAGTGCTCAGTGTTTACTGTTGTTTTTTGCAGGCTCAGTAGGGAAAGAATGATTAATTCATTGTCTTGCTGAGCTAAATAGGGGTAAATGGCTGAATTCTGTTGGAGATCAGAGCAAGGTTCTTTGGATAAAGATGGCATTGAATGTTATTTGATATTTCTATCAAAATCAACAATGGATATTGCTGCTCATCAGTGATGTGCAGACTTCTATTGTTTAAGAATGTGAAAGGCATCATTAATAGCAAATGTTACAATATCTTTGTGAATTGTTCAGCTTAGTTTCTGAAGCATCATCTTTCTTACAAGAATGTCAGATTCCAAGAACAAGTGTTTTTGCAGCATAAGCAACAAAGTTGTTAAATTGTATTTGTTACAAATAAATATGCTTCAGATCAGGGAAGAACGCAGAGATGAGCATATTCAGCAACTGTGTAGAAGCACGGCTTTCTTCATAGTTAAGACTTGTCAATGCCTTTATTTTGAAAATCTGTATTTTGATATTTGCTGAGTTACAGCATGTAAGATACCTAATTGTATGAGTCAGATTCTTGGGGATGAGTGTTAATTTGGTGTTCTTCATTAAGAACACGTAGGGGAAAATTGGTAATGTAGTGTGAGATTGGGTCTGCAGATCTCGTTGGAACCAAATATGCCAGCAAGCTCAGTGCTTCCCTTCCTACAGAGGTCAGGATTTCAGGAGGAAATCTCTGAAAGGAATGTTACTGCTTTAAGTGCCAATAGATTGAGGTTCCCTACCTCCTACCAGCTTACTTCTCACAGAGCACAATAGCTTCCTTGGCAGCTCCTTCAAGCTACCAAAGAAGAATTCAGCCAAGGCTCACAGCAAGTGTGTTAGTGTGGCATCCTCTGTTATGACAGTTCAATACCGTGGTATTACCCTTAGATATTTTGCTTTCTATCAGCTGGAACAGAGGAGGTTCCATGTAAGTATCAGAAGGAGCTTCTTCCCAGGGAGGGTAATGGAGCATTGGAACAGGCTGCCCAGGGGTTGTGGAGGCTCCTTCTCTGGAGGCATTCAAGACCTGCCTGCCTGGATCTGTTCCTGTGCAATTTGGTCTAGGTGATCCTGCTGTGGCAGGGGGATAGGACTAGATGACCTGTCGACATCCCTTCTGATCCCTAATGATTCTATGTCTGTATTATGAAAATAAGAGGCAAAGCAACTTGATTCCTACTGCTGTTCTGGTGTCAGTTTTGTTCTTTACATATTGAAGTACAAATGTTGAACCAGCTGTCTTAAATAATGAGCCCCATTCTCAGCTGGGTGCTGGGAAATGTGGGGTTAGCAGTGAGACTTCTGAAGATAGGATGGCTTAGAAACTTGTACTAGCACTGAAGTAACTGACTTGTCCTGAAAGTCTGAGGCTGAATGTGGAATTGAATGCTGGGATGATTGGTGTGTAATTACCCTCCTGCTCAGTATTTGCTATTTGTATGGTTTTCTATTACAGTATTCCTATTTTTTTCCAGCCTGAAAATAATGTAAATTGGGCTTGTTGCAAAGACAGATGCAATAAAATGGATGGTGTAGAGAAGGCCTCAAAGGTCGCACATTTCCTGAGGACAGCAACACTGGCTCAATCACATCAAGTGGTGAATTCACAATTTTTTTTTACTTTAAAGAATTACCAGTGAGTTTAATGTCTGCCATTCAGCCACTTATTCAAACCTGGAAGAAGCCCATAGCTCCTTGTTCAAATGAAAAGCAGCTCTACGCTAATTAGCATTCTCTGAGCCTTCATGGATTATTATTAGTAGCTTTTTCCTCCTTGAATGTTTTACAGAGCTTTTGTGAGGCTTTTACATCCACTAGCTTGTCCTTTCAGATTTATATTATACCTTTTCTAATTGCTTTCTGTCTACAATCAATATCTTGTTGCTTTACTCCAGTAACCTACATTATCGCTTATAACTGCTATTACTGGGATTGACGTGATTGCATTATTTACTGTGTTTGCTTTAAATACAGCATTTTCCTTGTTCTGCCCTCTCCTCCCACCACCTTTCTGGGAATATTTCAGCTTAGCAACATGGTGCTGTCTGAAGTCTTATTTGTTAACTTCACAGCCAGAGACCATGATTAATTGAAGGCCAGTGATATATTATCATAAAGTAGCAAACACCAACCAGACCATAATTGAATTCATCATACCTAAGAGCTCAATAAATTGAAAGATAAACCTGTTTTTTACTGTCTGTGGAAGTCAGCAGGTTGATTCCTCCTTTAATTCTCTTTTTTGTCAATACTAGAGTAATTAAATCCTCATCACAAAGACTAGTTTCTCCACAGGTCTCTCATCACACTGAGACAAGCTACATCTCATTTTTTTAAAGCACAGGGTCATGGTAAAACAGCAACATACTCTACCACACTCCAAGCCTTCCTGCTCTTGGGCACAAAAAAACCCCTAATCGGGGTTAAGTAAAAAACATGAAAAGGAACTATTTTGTTTGTATGGTCTCAGGCGTTTGCTGCATTGAAGTGGTTTCTACGGCAGTCATGAGGAAGTTCATGTGGTCCATTTACTGCAGGGCATGCTATGTCCAGGAGGAAACAGGATGCAGCCCAGGCCCTTGTCTTCCCTTTCCTCAGTACATGTGACGTGTGACAGACATGGGTGATTTCTCACAGCAGATGAGCTCCAAGAGTTCATCAAATGCACATCTGGAGGACTGAGGCCTGGGCTGTTCATTTTCTGCTGTGCAGAGAGGCCTGAGAAAGTTTAAGCAGCACTTGCAGATCCCAGCCCATCTGAAACAGCCTTCTGTGTCACTAAGGAGCAAAGCCCTTTGTGTGCTGAGAGAAAAATGATTTTGTTTTAGTAAGTGTGGAAATTGGATGCACATTTGCCTATGCATTTAAAATCAGGAATGGTGTTTTCCTTCTCTCCCGCGCTCCAGCTGCTTTGCGATTATCCTCGGGGAGCCCTGGCACAAAACGTGAAGTACAAGGGACTCCATCATTCTTCTGGTGTAAAGGCAGGAAGGACACTAGTGAGTGTCTGAAATAAGGATTGAAAACAAAGCTTATACAAAGCTCAATGGTGGACTGCTGTCCAGCAGTGACATCTCAAGTCGTGGTGAGCAGCTGTGGAACCGGTGATAGACAATAAAGTTAGAACTGAACTGAGTAGGCAAGTGTTAAAAACGTATTCACATGCTGCTTTCCATGTTTATAGCTGCAAAATCTTAACTGTGATGGTATTTTTACCTTTACCTACATACCTAATCTTTTTGCCTTCTCATTCTAAGGGTGTAAGTAGTCTGTTTGACTGTGAGATAGTCCTTCATTCAGTGTGAACACCACAGCGCTGAGCAGTAGGTAAAATTAAAGGTGATTCAAAGAGGACTCCGGTCACTGACCTGCACAAAGGCAATGGAGGCTAGAGTGGGAAGAGGTTGCTCCTGGCATATATGGAGTCTAAAGTTCTCTGTTAAGCTAGTAATCAAGCTGGCCATAGAGAGAGTGGTGCTGATGTGAAATGGTTTTATCTAAATGAAAGTGGACAATTGCTCTAGGAACATCACGACTATCATGTGGCCTTCTGCCTGCCCTGCCAAGGGGCCATGAAATCCCATGATTTCCTTTCCAAGAGAAAGCTCACACGTGACACACAAATGGCAGTGCTGATGGAAGTGAGAAACATTTCTCCTGCTGCATTTTGTCAAATGAGGTCCTTAGATCAGATGACTTCTGCTACTTCCCACCTGCTGATCCTACATCTCCAGTGTAAGAGGGTCCTACAGAGAAGGCAATTCAGTGCTGACTTTCCTACAGCATATTTTGTGCTCAAGTGTTAGGTCCATTCACAAACTACAGTTTTATGCAGGGAGAGAAGAACTGAATTCTGCATCCTCCTGTCTCATTAGGTTCATTTTGTTCAGTTATCAGAGACATCTCTGAGCTGTTACATGTGAACTCTGCCTTCCAGCTCTGTTAGTAGTTCTGGAGAACCTTTCTCATCTCCCTTGGTTCATGTGTCTTTTCCATTCTTTGTTTTAATCACTGTCTCCCAGGTACCCAAACTCCAGCTCTAGTTCTGGTGTATATAACCCAGGTCTACACCTAAAATGATTCTTTACCTAACAAGCCTCCAGGTAAATTCTAATTCCTTGTGTTGTATTAATCTTATTTACTCCAATATTTTCTTTAATAACTAGACTAAAGGTTAGCACTTACAGCCTACACCTAGTGAGTGACTTCTCACATGTCATACCTCAAGAACCCCTCACAGTCACTTGCTCCCCAGCTGTAGGGTACATGACAGTCCTACCATGCATACCTGCATTGCTGCTTCTCAGAAAAAGGTCTTGTCAAGAGCAAGAAAAATTGTTATCTGTTTTTCAAGAACATACTGGAAAATCGGATTTTTTTTAGTCTTAAACGGTGTGGATATTGTCTCAGATTATTATTTTCATTTACTAGCTGAACTGTGGATGCTTTTGGAAAGCTGAGGTGAAGATCTAATGCCCCTTTATTGTAGACTTGTACACCTGTCTGTGTAAGAAAATGTCCCTATTAAAGCTCAAAGGCCTTACAGGATAAATTGACCAGAGACACAAAAGATGCTAAGAAATTAAATAGTGTGTAGTCCATAAGATGGCCAGCAAGATCCAAAGAGGTCAGGGTGCACATCACAGTTACTGAACATTGCAGTCCCCAGGCAGCTGCTCCCTGCTAAAGGATCCCCACCCTCCACATCAGTTTGGATTCCTAATGGGCAAAGCCTTTGGATGAACCTTCAAGAGGGCAGCACTGTGCTTCTTGGATCTGGGAAAAAGAGGCACCTATCATCGCTAAAATCCGTAGCTTTGCATCTTCTCTTAAGGGCAGAAGCTTGATCTTTATTGATAAAGCACACAAAGCTGCTTTTTTAAAAATCATGATGATACAGCTCTCCTAAGCATTGGACAACTTACTTCCCTCCCTTTCTCCTCACACAACCCCTTTTAAAGGATGTTGTTTTGATTTTGTTCTCTGTATTACAGGAGCAACAGATGTGCTTCTCCATTTTCTTCAGGGCCTTGCAAATTTTGCCTGGAGATATTTGTTAGTTTCTGATTTCTTCTAATTTCCTTCTGTTTAAATGAGTAAGCCATAATAGGGTGAAGCCATCTGCATATTTGTACTTCTCAGATGAGGATTATTTCATTTGCAAGGAGCTTAATGGAATTCTGAAGAATCAGATCTGTTTATCATTTTAGGCAGTGGGATGACATTTCTGCCTAAAGAATAATTACTAGAATAGCACATTTGTAAGACTTTGTCTGGATCGAGAAAAAGAACCGGTTCTCTCTTGTATCATTTGTAAAAACAAATCTGAAATGATGGCTTTAGTGATTAAAGACTGAAAGAGGTCTCGGAATAACCAATGGATCATCCAGCATATGTTAATACATTCTGTTTGGAAAGGTTACTTCCATTTATATTTCAGATGAAAATACGTTGTGACTTGATGGCATGTAATCACTTTTTCCTCTACAGAAGCTAGGTACTCTGGTTAACACAGGGAATAAGAATCTAAAAAGAATATAATAGATTAAATTAATGAGGAAGTGTTGATTTCAATAAAAACACACGTTAAAGAATGGAAACAAAGAAGAACACTGGTGTATATGTGCGTACTGTAGATGTGTATCAGCATACTGGTGTATATGTGCGTAGTGTAGAAGTATATCAGTATATATGTAATATATAAACATACTATATGTGAGTATATAAGAAATAGGCTTTTCAAGTATTGATTTCCATTTTATTGTTTCTTATATGGGAAATTTCATACTATAATGATACAAATCTAAAAATTGAACATGAATTTTAAAGTTAATGAAACCAAGCTTGTAATTGCCTAAAAAATTTCTGGAAATTTAATTACGGTGTTCTCATTTCATGTTGTAGCAGAAATCTGTAACTGCCAGGACTTTCTCTTAGAAAGGACTTGTGTGTCCAAGCGGCTCTATCTGGAATACTTTGCAGTGAGACAAGACTTTTCTTGAAAGCTCACACTTACATGAGCCAGCTGTCTAATCAGAGGGATTCAGGTGGAGATGGGATGCACCCAGCTCACCTGGCAGGCAGCGGTGGCCTTCATCTGCATCTCTGCCATTGTGAGTAACGAACTTGTCTCCCTGCAAAATTTGCTGCCTCATGCTTCTCGCTCCTCAGGGGAAATCTATCAGTAAGGTAAATTAGACCTGAGCAGAGAAGAATTTTCTAGATCCTTAAAGTGGTTTGGAGTTTGGTTGTTTTCCTTCCTTTTCCAGGCTCAGACATATACTAAGCTTTTCCTTGGTTTCTGTGTGAAATGTTTTCCACTCCTTTGCATCCAGTCCCACCATTGCTACTTCAGCTACTCATTTGGAGGGTAGGAAATGATTCAGATTCCAGTCATTCCTTTTTGCTAGGCTGGATGAAGGGGATTTCAGCATCCAGAGAATGTGTTGTAAACATAAAGCTCAGAAACACAGTGATCCAGACTGTGATGAGTTACTGCAGAGCTGAACTCAGCACAGGAAAACCTGAATAAGTAAATTTGGATTGGCAGCCTCACAGCACCCTGGTGAAAATGCTACAGGCACTAATGGGGAGCTAGTTCTAGGGCACTCAGATGTGTCTACAATACACTGCAGTCAGGTGGCTCTGAGCACCCCCTCAGCCCTCCAAAGCCTAAAGAAAACTGTTAGAGGGTCCTTATTTTGACAGATTTTACGATAACGGTTTAGCAGTGGCCTTGGTACAACTGGGTCAGAGGTTGGACTTGGTGATCTTAAAGGTCAGGTCTTTTCTAATCTAAACAATTCTGTGATTCTAAACCAAGTCTCTGAACAGTCAAACCTGTTGGAGTCATGAGGCACTAGTACCCAGAGATGAGCAGCCAGATTGATTTATGGCAGCTTGTAACATGTAAAGTATGAGAGAGGCTGTTAAAGCATGGGTGGCTTTAAATGACCTGAGACAACATGAGCTGGTGTGTGTGGTGAATGTGTTGTGAGCAGAACTGTCTAACTGCTGCGGCCAGTCTTATAAAGCAGGAGAGGACTTCTGCCTGCTCTGCAGTATTTCTTTTGCAGCATCATGAGGCTTATATGAATCCTTGAAAGAAGAAAGATCCTGTACAGGATGTGCTCTTTCCCCTCTCTAGGATAAAGACAAGTCCAAATTCATTCTGTACTGGTCAGAAGCTCATGGGCTTCTGAATAATGCAGAATAACCAGAATAATGCACCCTCCCCACTTCATGAAACCCTCCCTGACTGTGGATGAAAATCACAGAGGCACATGACCTGAACTGTGCTTTCCACAACTTTTAAAATATCTGGCTTACACAGCTTTAGTGGACCATTCACCATTCAGCAGCTCCCCAGATCTGTATGGCCCAGGGCAAGAGACTTAGGGGGTGCTCATCAGTGAGATGAAGTGTGGGTGTAGGCTGCTATAAAAGGTCTAGCCCATAGACAGATGAAGTACAGCTGTGAGAGAGGAAGTTTGGGGTGAGGGTAAGAGAACTAATGCATTTTGGTGTTACAGATACCACTGGAGTCTGTAGCAGCTGTAGGACTTGGCTGGGACTAAAGCCCTGCAGAAACAGGCCCTGAGATGGCTTCTCTTTTGTGAGAGAAGATCATGCATAAATTCTTGAAAACCTAAAGCTGTAAACAAAGCCAAAAATATTCAGCCTGATCTTACAGCTGAAAGAGATGAGGTGTTTTCTATCTGTGTCTCCTGAAGACAGCCAGGCTTTATCCCCGAAGGCTGCAATGCAAGCTGAGTTGGCAGAAGAGGGGGGACACAATGAGGTGAGTTATCTCACTAGGTACTTTGTCGCTTCAGCCGTCCTATGTGTAAGAGCAATGGTACCTGCCACCAGTGGGGTAATAACACGAGGATTTAATGCCAGTTCCCGCAGTTGCTGTGATGTTGTTCAGTGGTATTGAGTGCTTTCTTTTATGAATAGTGAATTACTTTTCCCCTAAAAGCATGGGTCATAGCACTGTGCAAAATCTGAATGGAACAGCCATCTTGTACGTGTTATTTGACTTGCTCTAGAAGTATGTACCTGTATGGAAATGAGTTGGAAAGTAAGAAAGTCTGTGGCAAACTGATGGGCTTAGTAAGATCTTGCTTAATGCGAGGGGTGATCTCAGGTTTGCTTTGCCCAGCTCTGAGCTTACTGATCAGTCTGAGCCCTTCAGGTGCTGTTCACATTGTGTTGCAATTGCTGTAAACGATGCGACTCCGCAGAATGCTAACTGCTTGGTCTGTCTGGGGATCTAATTATTGCTACAATGAAGATGCATTTTCAAGCTAAGTGCTTGAGCTTACAGGCTGTTTTGAAGTTACCTTTGAAAAATCACTTTTCTTCCAGATATTTTTTGTTTTAATAATTTTTTTGTTTCTTTTCAAGTCTTGCTGCTCTGGGAGGGGTGAGGAAAAGATTGTTTTCATTATCATTATTCCAGAATGGGGAGCAAGAGATCATAATGATCCTATTTCACACTTTCATGACTTGCCATGTTGTGGTGATAATGTGCCCTACAGCTGGAAGTTCTGCCAAGTGGCTCTCATTTCTGCTGAGCCATATTGTTCTTCTCAAAACTCTAGCATGTGTACCCTGGTACTCCATAGGTCTTGGTAAAGAGCTGATATTCATAATTTCTACACACCTGTCAAGGATTTATGATATCTTTCAGAAGTCCTGCCTTCTACTTTCTACCATATCTTTTGCTCTAGATGCAGAGGAGTTGTTTAATAGGCGCAGCAATAATACATGCCCCAAACCAGAGAACTAGGGCTACTTGATAGTCTAGTGGAATTTTTTAAGGTACAATTATTATTATATAATATTATTATTATAAGCTGGCAGCCTGAAGAACTTCTGACAGTGATAACCTGTCCTGTACTTTCATCGTCTGAACTTGGCAGGCCCAGAAAAATCCTCATTTTCTAGGGAGGGTATAGAAAAATTGTGGGGGGTTTTCTACTTTATCAAGCAATCAGAGGCACTGAATCCTTGGAGTTGGAAGGGACCTCAAAAGATCTTCAAGTCCAACCCTCCTACCAAAGCAGGGCTGCTAGAGCACATTGCACAGGGCTGCATTCAGGTGGGATTTGAGTACCTCCAGAGACAGAGACTTCAAAGGTTCTCTGGGCATCCTGTGCCAGGGCTTTGGGAATCACACTGGAAAGACTTTTTTCCTTACTTCTAGATGAAACTTCTTATGTTCCACTTTGTGTCCAATGCTCCTTATCCTGACATTGGGCACAACTGAAAACAGACTGGCACAATCCTCCCTACCGCCCCTCTTCAGACACAGCTGTGGATCAGGTTTCCTCTGCTCTCATCCTTCTCTTCCGCAGGCTAAAAAGTCCCAGATCTCTCAACCTTTCCTTGTAAGAGAGATGGTTGAGGACCCCAGGCATCTTTGTTGCCCTCCACTGGATTCTCCAGTAGTTCTCTGTCTTTCTTGAACTGGAGAGCCCAGAACTTGATGCAGACCTCCAGATGAGAAGCAGGCAATGTTTTTAAATTCTTTGGAGCTCTGGAGCTTTGAGGATAGCAAGCTATCAGCACGACAGTCAGCAGGGACAACTAACCCTGTCTGACAGGTCAGACAATTCTACAGGCACTGTGAGCACTCTGTCAGGATGCCTAATTGGTATTTGAATAACTTTCTTTACAGTTATGGAGAAGCTGGTGTTTAAGTCTGGGTCAAAGGCCTCTTTAGCCTGTCTTCAGCAGTGTTTGGCTGGCATTTTGGAGAGTAGCGTAATTAATTGTCCAAATGAATTATTCCATACAGCCCGACTGAAGCTGAATAAGCTGTAGTCATTCCTTCTGGAAAGCATGTGGGCCAAAATGAGGGCTTCTGTGGTGGTCATTGAGAGATGATGCCAGACAAACTCCTCTCAGCATTTCATCTACCGATAGGACACAAATCTGTATTTAGATCTTGAAAAATGACTTGTCTTGTTTTCTGCTGAGTGGAAGAGGTGCACTGAAGATTTATGTATATGTACACACAGATCTGATAGTTTCTGGGACTAATCCCAAGTACAGGATATTGTCTTGCAAATAGATAAGATGGATGTGTGTAGTACAGCTCCTATATCTGAGAAGCTTGCCTGTCTGCCCTAGGTATGTGTCTGAAACAAAGTGTTGGAGTGAAAGCTATCCTCTTGGGAATTATGGGCAACTTCTAAATCCTGGAACTGAGCCTTGTATTTCAAGCTACTCCAAGCTCTGCTCAGATAACCATTATTTCTCATTAGCAACTACCTACAAATGCTCTAGAAGCTGTCTTATATCCATATAACGGAGTAAAACACAGCCTGTATTTATATGGTGCCAGGTATTAATTAACACTGAAGACACTAGCCATTGACTAACTCTCTGCAGGTAATTTTATTAATATGCTTAATCTTTATTAATGGCATAATTATTTGGACATAAGTTTTCCTAGTGTGCTTAACACTTTGAGGTTTTTTTCCTAGGGTTTAGTTTGTATCTGTTTTTGAGGAGGCAATGGAGCTCTAGTTTTCCCATCTCTGGCTGTGCCTCCAAACACTTTATTTAGGAGGAGCTGCTGTAAAGCAGTAGCAGCATGAAGGCCATGACCAGGGATGTTCTGAGTGCAAGTATGCAATTGGAGCTAGGGGTGGAGATTAAAAAACTGAAATCCTGTTTAAAGATGCATGTTTGACTTCTTGGAGGCTTTGAATATCTCATTTGGGGATCCACTTCAAATTGGTTTTTGCCGGATTTGATGTTCCATTACGTGCCTGATTAAAATCTGCATGATGGAATGAATGAGATTTTAGCTATCTGCTAAAATCTATGGCTGTATCTAAGGCTGTACTTGTGGTACAATACACATCAGAGCTACGAAGTGTAAAACACTGGGACATGAACTGGTTTGACACTGAATTATGTTTTCAAATAGTTCAATTCTTTTTCCACTCCTCAGTCTTTGGATGGATGAATGGAAATCTTCAATGGGTCCTTTTATCTGCCAACTGGCAGATATCTGGCATTCTTTGAATGGTGGCTGGTAATAGTGTGCAACTCTGTTTATCACTGGAAGGCCATCAAAGTGGGGGGAAAAAGAGCAAGGAGGTAATATATTACCATGTACAAGGACAAAATGTACAAATCATACCCAAGATATATCCTCAGGATTATGATGACAGTATTTGTTGTATACGGTGTTATCACAAGATGCTGTAGATAGCTTATCTGTCAGCCTAATTGCACAGACTGGACATGACAGTTTTGAAAACAATTCAAAATCATAAGAACTTGTTTGAATTAATTTTGCCATGTTCTTTGTTCATTTCCTGAGATAAAACAAGGCTGAAATACAGAGTACTGAACACTGCAGTCTATTGGCTGCAGTGCAGTTGCCTTCCCCTGTTGTTTTTCTGTTGTACTTGTTAGTAGCTCATGCACAAGCAGCATTAGATCAGAGGACAAAGTAGATGCTTGCTGCTGCGGAGCTGAAGTCTTAGCTGGTGTGGAGTCTGTGGACTACCAACAATTTACATGTGTTCACAGTTCTGCACACGTTGTTTTGTATCACATCAAATAAATTTCTGTTCCTGTACCTAATTTTATTCATCAGGTCTTCCTTAAGTGGCTTTGGATGGGTGCTGCTGGGTTGGGTGTACACTGAAAGTAAACCACAAGGCTCAGTTAGATACTTTCATTTACTGCTGGCAATGTTGAAATAAAGTTGTGCAGCTTCACAAGCACGTACGTAGTCACCACAATAGGTGCGAGGAGGCACATGGTAACAGGAGAATACTGCGTTAGTTCTGGAGTAGCATCTTGTTATGGTAAGGAGCAAATAGCAGTGGAAGAAACAATTGAGAAAATCAGTTTGTGTTTTTTAGCTGTGTTTCACCAATTGGAAACAAACGGAACCAAACCACCTCTGCGTAGCTGCAATGTTTGTCTGTGCAGGCAAATAATTACTTTTCATCCTACCAAATATGTTTTGATTTCCAGTAAAACAGAAATGTTTGTTCTAGGAATTGCTTTCCCATTACTGTATTAGTTGAATACTTACTAATGGCTGAATGTAATGAATATTACTTTTGACTATCTCGATTGTCTTTAAACGGATCCTGCTGAAGGCACTTCAAATCCATCCCAATTACTGCAGCATTTGGTTACTGTAAAAATTGTAATGGGATCTGATGCTTTTCTTGCTCTCACTAAAGTTCTGCTTTACTAATATTGTGTGATTTCCCCAGTCACATTTGCTGATAAATGTTTATTACCAGAGATACTGCTAAATATGTGTCTAAAGTTACAGAAGATGATTTCTGTTGTACAGGGGGCTGCTAGAAAAGCCGTGACTGAAGGGACTGGTTGTACAAATTGTTTGCCTCGGTTATCACCAGTGGCTCTGAGGGTTTGGTCATAGCAGCTGTATGTTATGATAGTTTCCTTGCACCAATGTGGCTCCTTGGAGCTTCTCTCTATCTCCTTCTTGAGTAGCATGGGTACCATCCAGTGCAATCTCCCTGCAGCTTTCCTGTGATAAAACAGGCCAAGCTCCTGTGACTACCTGAAGTAATTAGCTGGCTTTAATTCTCAATGGAGCTCGTGGGTTATCATGTGAACTGCCATGTGTGGGTGTGAGCAGTGCAGTGAATGCACTGGGTATGGCTGGAGGCTGGGATCTTGCTGGACCTTCAGGGAGCAGAGAGACACCTGAATTGCAGGCAGCTTGGGGAAGCATCACTTCAGGATGACTGTACAAGCATAGAGAAGTTGTGAGTGTAAGTGTGACAAGCTTGCTGAAGAAACAGCTAAGAAACTTATGTAGTGTCCAAAGTGGTTTTTTTTGAACCCTAGCAAAGCATTGTTCTCTGGTTTTGCTGGCTGTGTGCCCATTCAGGACAGCCTTTGGTGAAGGGTGGCTGGGCAGGAGGCTCCATGGGAGGCAGAGTGCAGTGCTGGGAGCTGTGTGCTCCTCCTGACAGCTTGGTTGTAGCTCATGATAATAACTGGTAATGAAAAGTGTCTCCATATTACTGAGTGCTCTGAGCAGTGTTGTTGCTGTTCAGGAATGTGTGCTGTTGCAGAGTATAGGGATGTGCTACATCTGAACAGTTGTGAAGAATTAGTATGGTAAAACTAGGTAAACATAAAGGGAATTTATATGTGGCTTCTGCAAAGATGAGTTTAGGGTAAAGTAAAAACCTGAAGGCACATCAATGGAAAATATTAAGAGTATCAGGCAGTGGATAGTAATTTCAATAAAATTAGCCTAACAACCTAAAATACTTAGAATAGTAAGCATCTTTAGCCACAAGAGGCTCACTTTACTTAATTCAGAAATATTAAGCAGTCTGTGTAATCGTACTTGAGCACAAGATAGAGAATGAATATGGAAATGAGACTACTACATTTGCTAAGCCTACTGGATCAAGCAGCAGTGTACATCAATATCTGGTCCTACCTTTTCTCTTGAAACCCTTTAAAAAACCTTCTTTCTTGGTTCAGGTGGAAGTGATACTGACCTCAAACTGGAATAAGTCACGTGTTTTAATTTGCTAATTGTAAAAGATGCACTGTGACAGATGTGGCTAATGATTAGGAGTACAACAGACTCCTTCCTTAATGTTCAGCCACAATCTGGGGTCTGGTGCTGGGGACCAGATATTGCCCAATGTCTCTATGGGATGGTGACTAAGAAAAATATATTGAGTCTCTGCACAGGGGATTATGTGTATAGATACTGTTCTTTGTAATTCTGCTTAATCGTCTTTTTAGTTGCTTGCATTAGCAGGGGGGAGGAAGTCAGATGCTTCATGGAGTAGTTTTCTGTAGACTATGGGCTAAGTTTCTTGAAATATGTTTGTAACTATGTGCTTATGTCCAATTTGATTCTGTGCACAGGCTTGATACAGAAGGGATGTTCTTCCATGTAAACAAATAGCCAAACTCAATCCTCAGATTGGATGGATGGGATATCCAGAATAAGCTGGACAAGCTGGAGCAGTGGGCCCATGTGAATCTCATGGAGTTCAACAAGGCCAATTGTAAGATCTTGCATCTAGGTCTCCTCATTAGCACTACAGGCTGGGGGATGGTGTGCTAGAGAGTAGCCCTGTGGAAAAGGCCCTGGGGGTACTGGTGGATTGACAGAATTGGAGTTGTTCAGCCCAGAGAACACTCTGGAGAGAACTTATATAGCGTCCTTCTAGTACCTGAAGGGGACCTTCAGTAAAGCTGGTGAGGGACTGTTCACAAGGCTGTGTAGCAACAGGATGAGCGGTAATTTTTTGAACTATGGCAGGGTAGAATTAGACTGGATGTTGGAAAGAAAAGTCTTTACAGTGTCAGCGGTGCAACACTAGAACAAGTTGCTCTGAGAGGTGGTAGAAGCTCCATCTTTGTCAGCATTCAGGGTCAGGCTTGATGGGGCTCTGAGCAGCCTGATCCTAGTTAAAGATGACCTTGCTCACTGCAGAGGGCTTGGACTAGATGACCTTTAAAGAGGTCCCTTTCAGCTCAACGGATTCTGTGATCTACCAATTCTTTATTCTAAAAGCTAGAAAAATAAATATACACTTGTAAAGTAAGTAATGATGTCCTCTTTTCTCTGCTTCAGTGCATTTAGATGACAAAAATTAGCATATAAATAAATAGTCGTTGTGACATTGCATCCTAATTTTTTATGGAGGTCTTTAAAAAGTATGGATTAACTGTTTGCCCCATTCAACTCAGCTATGAGACTTACAGAATGGTCACTAGTAACTCTCAAGCATTAAAAGATCATCAACTTCAGTCTCTGACCCAGCATTAGCAGGTGACCACCAAACCCTGTTCCTAAGCACCAGGTCCACACATTTTTTAATGCACGCATTGTTTAAATACCTCCAGGGGTGGCAACTCCTAATTATTAGAAATTATCCCTAATATCCAGCCTAAACCTCCTCTGGTGCAGCTTGCAGCCGGTCCAGGTCCTATCACTTGCAGCAGTGAGAAGAGGCTGAGCCCACCTTGCTCCAACTCCTTTTCAGCTAGTTGTAGAGAGGGACAAGGTTCCCTCAGCCTCCTTTTTTTCCAAGCTAAACAACCCCAGTTCCCTCAAGCTGCTCAGTATTCCCTGCTGCTCTGATCTATGAGAAAAGAGAGGCCCCTACCCTAAACAAGCACCCTTTAATTCCTTTATTGATAAGAGCTGCTGGATTAATTGGCAATTGTGGTGTCAGTCCCAACAGGGAAGTGAAAGGGGGGCTGAGCTCTTTTGCAGGTAGAGAAGAAAAAGGTGCAATTGCTTCAAACAAACATGACATTATACCCTGACTACACCACTGTGCCATTAGGTGATTATAGCTTCAGGAGAGGTTCCTCGGGGCTGTCTGTTTACTCAGACAATAGTTAGCCTAGAAATCTGACTCCTGTGTAACTTTTTCTTATTTCTTGGCTACTGTGCTGGCAAAATAATGGGAATTTTAAGAAAAGCTATAAAAAGCAAGAAGTGGCTGATTCTATTCACGTTTCACTTCAAACTGAACTTTTATCCTGAGCTGAATTTTCAGGTCCTACTGCAGCCCCAGGTTCTTAAATAAATAATATAATCAATCTGACCTTTAACTTGCTTCCCAGTTACCACTGGGTAGAAGATTTAGTAGTTCTATATCCTAAACTTCCTGATTTCCTTTACTTCAGCATTACACAAATAAAAAGCGAAAAGAAAGTCAGAAATTGCAGTAGGGAGAAGTGAGATGCTTGTATCATGACTTTAAATAGATTTGTTGTTCTCTGTTTTCCTCCCTTTGTGTTGCAGTACATGGTTCTGTAACAGAGAGCTGAATTGAAATATGGCTACTTCCCAAAATCTGGAGTGCTTGACACACGAGTCTAAACTCCCTCCCATTTGGGGAAGGTAGATTCAATGCTAAACTTCATCCACAAGAGCAGTGTTGCAGAACAGTTGGATTCTAGAAATGCTTGTGAAAGCTTATCTTAATACTAGAGGATACATAAAACCCAGGCTGTGTTGAATGAGTAGCAACATCTTTCTTTGTTGAAGTGAGTTTAGGTGTTTTCTCACTGCCAATAATTAGTGTGAAATATTATGGCTGTATGAGATGCAACACAACATCCCCTACCAAGTCCAAGCATTTAACTGAGGAGCAGAGTCCCAAAGCACTCTATGGATGTGGACTATTAACAGATTTAACTGGAAACACACCCCATAATTGCTTCCTAAAGAGCATGCAGTTATTGACTGCTAGCAATGATCTGATCCTTCAGTAAATAACCAACCAATCAATTTGAAATATTGTGTTAATCTGTCTCAAACTGTTATGGGTTACCCGAGCAGAAGTTTATGGAATTACTTAAAGTGGGAGCTGTGAATGCGGAAGGGGAGGACTGTTAAGAAAAGTAATTAACATTACTGAAAATAGAACCAGTTCCTGTGAGGTGGGAGTGCTGACTGAGCACATGAATTCCATTTATTGTGCGATAGTTTTGTTTTTTAACAACACTGCAGGCAAATTGTGGTAGAAAAGAGAGATTCACTGGAGTAGAGATTGTTTTGGTATGTTTTATTTATAGCAGCTTAGGAAGCATGCAGAGTGGGCTCTCTGTGAAATGGCTCTGCTGCCGTAGCTTACAAAGTTCTGAAAAGAAAAAACAATTCTCTACATAGATGTGAAAATTAAATATCTGCTCGATGTTAGGTATTTCAAACAAGTAACATTTAAAATTTAGCCTAAGGGCCTGAATTTTGTTTCAGTTTTGACATCTGAACCTTATAAACTTTGCTTTTCTTCCCAGCTGAATTATTTCACATTAGATAAATAAGAAAAAAATATTTCTAAACTTTGGAAAAGTCTGGAACTTTGAAATCTTGAAAAGTATAAATGTACTTTGTCCTTAATGTGCATACACAGACACTGTGAAATGTGTATTCTCGATGCTTGTGTTTATCTATGGACTATCGCAGTGGTTAATTGATTTTAAGTTTCCCCTTGGGTTCTTTGTCACCTTTTCTTGTTTTCCTAAGCCAAACCTGTTTGTTTTCATTGTGGACATTGAGGTGACAATGGCAGAATCTGCCTGTTTCTTTCCTAAAAGACCTGTATACATGAGCAGATGCATACTGGCTAATGTTTGGTTTGTACTCCATTATTTTAAAAGATTTTGGTCAACTGGAACTACTAAACTTGTTCGCTTGGGGTCAGGAAGGAAAACTAGGAAGTTAAAAGCATATTTGAATTCTTCACTTGCAAAGACTTTAAGTTTCAGAATGTTCTGACTTTATTTAGGTGAGAGTAAAGTGACGTTGTGTTGCAGTGAAAACTTGTTTTGTCCTGTCAGTGAACTAAAAAATCAATTTACTGGTACAGCTTTCCTGTGGTGTAATGTGCTGATTTTTTTTAACCACTTGCTTTCCTGATTGTAAATGCATTTAAATTCCACTTCACTTTAACATTCTTCCATCTGAGTTTGTCATCTTAGGTTTTACGTACAATGTTTGAATTATATGGGTAAGATAAGAGTGTTCCTCACTGAAACGTGTGACAGGCTAGCATTAGCCTGTCCAGAACTCCTGCCTGATGAAGCAGAGACTATTAATATGAATTATGTATCCAGTCTCTCAAAGCTCTTAAACAGTAAACCAAAGCTCTTTTCTTTTACAATAATATAGTATGACATTAAATTCCTTGTACATTTTCTGTAATCCGTGGTCAACACAAAGGCACTGGTCTAGTGTTACATGAGCATATCTGCCTCTTGAAAGGGTAGAACATCCTTATGGGATGTGAAATCCTTCCATGCATAAACAACACCTGACACTGCCAGAGGGCTTACACCCAGGTTCTGCCTGAAGCAGTGATTTCCTATGGCCAGCAGTTACGCCACCTTTACTTTCCTTTGGACTGATCCTGTGTTTGGCTGTGGAGGGACTGGTGTTGGTGGGTCAGCACTGGTCTGGCAGCTGTTTGAGGAAAGACTGCTTGGAGGCTGCTGTTTTTGGCAAACTGAAGATCCTGCCTCCGTGGAGGCCTAGGTCAAGGTTTTATATTGTTCCTGGACAGCTGGGAGCTCCCTGATCCTACCTCGATTCAAATCCGTCTGTCGTTTCAGGCAGAGCTCTCTGATTCCAGGGAGAGTAGAGTGCTCAGAGAAGGAGCTGGGGAGCGAGACCGGGATGGTTTGCGGCAAATGTTGCCCCTAGCGCGCATCTCCTGGCTTTGCTCGGCGGGGGGGTCGGTATTTTCCATACATCTGCACTAGATGGCAGTGGAGGGGAGAGTGCCAGCCTCTCTTCCTAAACCTAGCCGAAACAGGCAGCAGAAGAGCTCGGTCACTGTGCCTTTGGATCCTGGGAAAACCCATTGCTGAACTGTATGGGAAAGACAGAGAACTGTCGGCCGGTCCTGGGTAGCCTGGTGACTAGTATGAGACCTAGGTGGGAGTGGGTAGTCCTCAGTGAGGAACAGCAAGGGAGCAGGACAGACCCTCATAAAAGGGCAGAATAGTGAGCACATAAGCTACAAATGGGGGTTTATAACTGTTGTTTCAGAAATTACCTGATTTTTACCATGTTTGTACTGAATGGAATATAGCACAGCCCTGCTAGTGATCCGAGTTGTTGACTGCTCAGCTGCATCCTTTGAGCCTTTGGAAAGCTGTTGCTGTATTTGTGTCAGTGCTGTTGCTCTCCTTGGAAGCCTGTGTCTTCCAAGTTCAGCTTTTTCTCTTGCTAGAATCTGCTGGCTGAAGGCCAGAGCTCTAACCTGCCTCCACTTATCAGTCTCTAATTCCCAGTAGAAGCGGTGTTCGCTATCTTGGAAATTTAGTCAAAGGTAGGTCCTGCTGATACGTATGAGCTTGTGGGGACGAACACAGCCATCAGCTTGTTTCTACTGGGGATCTGGGGCAAAGGGGCTTGTGATAAACTCATTCTCTTAATACAATTCAATGATGGATGTGGCCCCTGAAAAGTGGCAATCTGCTGTATGAAGTGTGGATGGCTGAGGTTTTGGCCAAGGTGGAATTCTCAGCTTGCAAATATAATGAGGCTGTAGACATAGTATATGTGTGGATCAGGCAATGCATGTGAAATTTCCACTAGGAAACAGTGGCAGCCTGCAAGAGGAGAGTGGTGGGGAGTGAGTTATAGGAGACAATCTTGTCTGCCTTATTCAGGAAGAGGCTGAGAATGACAAACTGAAACAGATACGGCAAGTCTGAAGGGGAACTGTCATAATTTCTTTGCTGTCTTCTGCATACCACCCAGGGTGGAATTTCCTGTGTCACTGATGGAAGCAAAACCAAGAAAAAGCCTGGGCTCCTGTGTGGAATCAGGCACAGCATGAACTGCATGAACTCCAGTTGTTGCTTCAGGGATGAATTTGGCACAGTGAATGTCACATTAGCACATTCAGAGCACAAAATGCCCTTTCTGAAATATTCTATTGATTTTTATGACAGATGAAATATTGCAGAGTATGAACACAAACACATTATTCCCCTTCTGTAAAGATATTATGGATTCTGTATTATACCATTGGGACAGCTGCTGCAAGGGGCTTGTCAAGTCATTTAAATGGAGGGACTGATAGTAAATCTCAGAAAAGAAAGTTTCAGAATTGCAATCCTTGTTTGAGTCACCTGAGCTCTGGTTGCTTACGTTGAATATGCACCAAAGAATTCTTGTCCTTAGTCTGGCTGTTGATGATCAAGGCACAGTCGATGTTAGGTGATTTCAGTGTGCATAATTCAGAGGATCAAGTGCTGTGACATTTGTGTCCTTAATATTGATTAACAGTTATACTCTGTGTAATTTCATACTAATAATGAAGCACTTCTGCAGTGATAGAATATTGCCAGGTGTTCTTCTCAGTGAGGACAGAAGGAGGGGAATTGCAGATTATCCATTTCTGATAAGAATTTAATCTGTAATGAAATCTGAGCCCCACTTTTGCCACCAAAGCGTATGAATCATGCCACTGAAGCCTTTGGCCACCCCAATTTTTTCTATGGCACAGGTGCATGGTGACTGTCCTGGGATACTCTTTATCCTTCAGGACTGGATCATGTGAAAATTGTGTGTTGGGTCACAATGACGCAAATCAAAAACCCAGAGGTTTTAATGTGTAAAAGCAGTGTATGGACATGAGTGTCCGCTTTTAATGTCTTGGTTAAATAGGAGCTAGTCCTGGAGCTTTGGCAAATGCAGTGTTTTCTTTCACTGCAAAAAATAAGAGTCAATGTAAGACAGTTTTCCCTTCAGGGTATTGTAACTGACTGCTGGCCAGGTCTGAAGGGATATGGTAATCAGAGGCGCATGTGGCTCCACTAGTTGTTCTGTAGGGAGAATCCAGCCTTGGTTTTCGTGTTAGGGATAAGGAGACAGTGACTTATTCTGAATGGGATCCTGCAGCCTTTTGTATTTCTTAAATGTTGCCTGGGAGTCTGACCAAGTTTTACAACTCCCATAACCCATTATTTCTGTATCATAGTTTTCATGAATTTTCTGATTATTTTAAGGATTGGAAGGACAAGAAGAGGCGCCTCACTAAGCCATTATACTTGCTTCTCTTGTTATGGCCAACATGTTCTGTTTACATACTTCCGTGTTCACTTTGTTCGTTTACCACATCTATATGTATCAGCAAGGTATTTAATTTCAAAATTCATTCAGTATTTCTCTTCAACTTCCTTATCTCTTCCTACAGCTGTGGAAATCTGTACCATATATTTCTCTTTCCATGAGCCCTTTTGCTGTTTTTAAGAAGAGTTAGATTCCTACCAGCAAAGTTAGGCTTTGGACACATTCTCTTTTTAATTTGAAGCCCAGTAGCAGGATTTTCCTCAAGTATTTTGTTATTCTGAAGTTCTGCAAGAGAAAGTTCTGGTAATCAATCTTGGATACAAGCTCATGATTCAATGTGTAGCTAGAAGAGAAATTAGCTAATAGTACTTTATCATATGTTTATAGATGAGAAGTTGACTGACACTGAAGTGAGCGTAGCTACTTGTACATGTTTGTCTTGTACATGATCTGTGTGTATGCATGTGGTTAACTGAGGCAGCCAGTCACTTGTAGGTCAGATGTGATGATGATTAAGCCTGGTTTGGGAGACTAGATTTTTTTAGAGAGTCCTACTCTGTGACTGCATCATCTGTCCCCTGCTGTGACTTTTTGTGTGCTGTCCAGTGTGTGGCAACCACTAGTGATCTGTGGACAAGACCAATCCAGTAGTGTAGTTGCAGAGCAAAAGAAGAAAAAGCTTGTTCATAAGAGCTGTCAAAGACTGTTTTCCCTGGATTGACTGTTGTATCCCAAGGTGTGAGACCATCACTTGCTGGAATCCTTTGTGTGAACAGTGACCAAGGTAACCGTGAGTACTGTGGATTGCATTCGAAAGCATAGCCTATGTTCAAACTATCTCTTGAGACCTGATGTGAAATGATCTACATTTTCCCTATATAACCCATTTCTGTTGTTCCCTTGTTCCTGCCTTCTCTTTTTGTGAGTGTTTTGGGAGGTTTTGTCATGGTTTGACCTTAATTTCAGTAACTGAAAATTGTGACTGAAGCCTCCCTTTTGAGTAGGAATACATTATTCAGAAACATAGACTGATTTTACAGTTAGACATGTATTTAAGGGATGGCATTGAAACGTGTAGGTTAAATGTTTTGGCAGAGAGCCTATCTATATGAATAAGGCTAAAAATAAGATTTTGAAAGCAGAACTGTGAAGCCAAATCTCACTGTGTGAGCTTGGCAGGCAAACAAACAGCAACATCTGTATCTGTGGATGATGTTTGGGGGTTTGTCATAGAACTAGGTGGAGCTGCAAAGTCATACCTTAAGAACTACTGGGTTTACAACACTGGAACATACATTTGCACATCTAGGATTTCTTATGGGATTCTGGAGGATATCCCTTCTGTGCGTCTGAGTCGACTTGAGTTAGTATTTTAGAAGTTACTGTCCTGGAACAGAATTCGGTTGCTCAGTGAAAACAGAGCAGGCACTGCTGTTTTTTCATGGGTCTTGTGCATTCAAACTTTCTTTGGCACACTCTTTTCCAGTAAAACACCAGTCTTGTCTCTTTCTGCTGATCTACAAGAGGATGCCAAGCATGCTGTGTGGACTGCTGCACACAGTGGCAGAGTTAAGCCACCAACTTGGTGTATTTCATGAAATCAGATATCGCTTTGCAAAGAAGGTGCTGTTGGTAGCCTGAATCTTTGGCTGTTTAATGACACCACATTGCTTAATTACTTTGCTCCAATTTCTGAAAGATTCTGTGGGGCAGGCACTCAACGTAGTCCTACGCTCAAGACAGACCACTAATGCTTTCTCACGTGTTCTTTGTGCTCGTTAGAAGTTCTAATGTGATTCTATCACTACACAAAACCAATGCATCTCTGAGAAAAGTATGCTGCTTGCTGAAAGCTGAAATACATCAGGGAAATGCATTGAAACATTCCTAGAAATGCCAGCAAGCATGTTGTTAATGAACCGTGTATGCCTGGGTGCTTTTTCTGCACATCTCAAGGCAGTTTCCAAGGCTAACTGTGTAGCAGATCTACATTTTTTGTGCTCTTCAGTTTTGTGAAGTGTTTCTTGACTCTTTCCTAAATAATGAAGTTTTTTGGCATCTTCATTTCTCTTTCCAGAGCAATCAAAAGGCTCAAAAGAAAAGCCTAGTACTTGGAAGTTCAGCAGCTGTCATAACACTGAAAATAGACTTTGAAAAGGGTATGTTACAGAAAGACACTCTCAATATTCATGTGTACTCCCTGTACCTCGTTGTTCAACTTCTCTGATATTCAAGGAATAATTAGGTTAATTAATGTATACAATCTTTATTTCTCAGAAGCTGCTTTGTAGTACTTGTGTAGTCTGCCACAGTTTATTGCTGTTGCTTACAGATGGCATAGGAGAAGCTTTGGTTTGGTCACAGCTTATGCTTTTCCAAGTTGAGGATAAGGCAAGAGAGCAGGAAAGAGGTAATTATAAGAAAAAAGTTGGATGTTATTATTTAATAGCCTCTAATTTGAAGTGTCAGTGTAGTATGAGTGCTATACAAGAGTACTGTGTGCTACTGAATGTTTTCTCACAGATATCAAGTCATGCAAACGTTTTTTTCCAAGCCTTATATATCAAATGAAGCAGTCTATGCATTTTTAAGTCTTTCATGCTTGGCTTCAGATGGGACTCCTGTTGCGTTAGATGTGTCAGTTTGCCTGTTGTTCCTGAGGCACAGCAACTCAGCAGGATTAACTGTCTGGTACTCAGCAAACCTGTCCCATGGCTGTGAGTACTGGTTGAACTACCAACAGGTGAAAAACCAGCATTTTAATCCTTGTCTGTTGCAGTTTATCCTTCAAAATTAGTTTTGTTCTTGAAGTGGTTCACAGACTTTGCCAGAGGTTTGATATAATTTCTTATAACTTAAATCCTAGGAAACACGCATGAGTTTTTCACTTTCCAAGCCATCATTATTCTTGTTTCTAGCTGAGCACAAAGCCTCAGTATACCCCACTTTCTTAGCTGGTTTTTAAGGTTAAAACTTTTACTATATAGGAGTGGCTGTGCTGGGAAACCAGTTGTCTCCATATATTTGCTGGCCTAGGTTGTCTGTTTGACTCCTTGTGAAAGCACAGTAAGGAATATGCATGGAGAGTATTTTCCAGGTGGTGCCAGGGAATGCAAAATACTCTCCATGTCCTAACTTACTTTAGACCTACTATGACCATTAATAGCTGAAGGTGTTACTCAGCAGAACATTTTGCCAAATGTGGAGAGTGACACAACGGTGAAACTCAAGAAATGGAGGTGGAATTGTGTAAGTAAACAGTTGTCAGTATCTACCTATCTTAAATATAGGCACTTACTATTGTAGTGTGCTAATCAAAAGGGGCTTTTCTAAAATTCCCTGATTTCCTCTACCAGCAAAATAAGAATTACTGTTTGTGCTGGAGGCATGAGTTAAGGATTTATATTTTGCTGAGGCTTTAGTTGTCATTTGAAGTAATTGTCTCCCAATACATGTGAATCCCAGTCTACTGGTAAGGAATTTGAGACAGGGAAGTCAAGGATCTGTATATTTTATTTGTTTTTGAGCATGTTTCTGAATGTCTTCACAAAGCTGCCTCTAATTCTTAGGAAATGTTTTTAAAGTGCAAGCATACTAAGCACCAACCTCTGCATATGCTTTCTGCCCTTGAAAAACTGCAAAATCACTGTCTTGGGTGGGGGAATACACCTAAAGAAACAATTTAGTTTAAAAGAAAGCAAATAATACAGTCCTCTGTGCTGCCTGCAGCTGCTGTTGGCTTTGTGTAAAAGTCACCATGCCTTTGCCAGGACAGTGGCACTCCATGTGTGCTCAAGTCTGCTGAACAAACCCAGCAGCTGTTATGAAAGTTCTTGGTGCGTGAGAGTGCATATGGAGAGATATGAGGAGTTAATGTGCTTGAATTTAGCACATGAGGCTTTCTTCTGTGGAAATCCAGTGCAAGCACTACTAGTTTAGTTTGCATTGGAGCTGCACAGAAGTGCTCTGAGATCAGGAGGAGAGCAGATATTTTTTTTCTGATTGTAGCTAACAACATCCAGGTGAATGCAAGAATGGTAACAGTTAGGGTGAGTTTGGAGAAACAGACTTATTTAATGCATCCTAGTTTCTGTTTCCATTGGCTCTACTAAACAGTATAAAAAATTTCAGAAGAGAAAGGTTTTGGGTGTTGTTTTTATACCAGCAAGTAATCAATAAATCTTGGGAGTTATTTTGTCAGTGCAGCTGAAAACTGTTTGAATTCATCCATTCGTCTGTTTTTTGGTTTTGTTTTTTTTTGTGAGGCACAAAGACTGTTTAGATTTAATCTGTAGGAAACAGTCTGGTAGAGCTGCAGTGTGGAGGGGTCTGCAGCGCTTGTTGGGCTTCAGTAAGCAAGCTGACAGGTTCCTGAGGTAACTAGACAGCTTGGGAGCCAGTGATGGGCAATGCAGGAGATACCCAGCATGCAGTGTGAAGACTTGATGCACACCCTTCCATCATGATTTGTGGTGGACAATGCTGATTTTGTAAAATGTTTTACTTAAAGTAAACAATGCTGGTATTATTATCACTGTGTATATCCTCCTATGGTTATAAAAGCATTATAGATCAGGATGTAATTATTCATAAATTAATATTTACTAGCTATATGTAACCTCTCCTGTTCTCTTGCAAACTGCTGTGGCCCACTTCACGTGGGGAACAGGCTGATGTGCAGATTAAATAATTCCTGAGGTTTTGCTCAAGCAGCAATACTGCACGTCTAAATCACAGATCCTGATGCAGATGTCAGTGTCAAAATTCAGTGACTCTATGTCATTGGAGTGATTTTTCCCTACAACAGATTTGTAAAGGAGGAAAATATGTGAAATATGTGAAATGTCTGCTTCTGTCTTGCTGTCATCTCATGACTCTCTGGAGACCAACACATAAACACTAATGCTAGGAAATAATAGATTAGACAAAGCATATTGCTGGAATGTGCAGGAAAGGCTACTTGTGAAAACCTGATTGTTTTGCATAACCTTGTCTAAATGCCTCTAAGATAAAGTAGAAACGTAGTTAACGTGGTTTTACCATGTCTGTTTCTCCCCATTTAAGCTATCCTTGTCTCTTCTATATAGCATCTGGACATCTGGACTAACAACCACCTATTTGGTTTTGACTCTGAGATGTTGTTTACATTTACATAACGGCATCTTAATTTTACTGTTAGATCTGAGTGCAGATGTGGATAAAATGACTTACAAGAGATTGGTGATACTGCCACGATAAATGCATCTGCAGTGGAGTTTTCCAGCCTCTAGACTGTGACAAATGATGCCTTCTCAATGTTTGCTGCTACTGGAAATCGTGGGTTGTCTTAAGTAGTGTTTGGGTTTTGGGTGGGGTTTTTTTTGCTAAACTTTGAAAGCTGTGTTTTTTGTCTCTTGCTATGAGAGGTTTAGTATAAAGAATGCTCAGCCCTCCTAACTCCTACTGATGGAAAATTTAGAAAGCTGCAATACTGAATATCCCCCTTGCTTCCCTGTAAACAGTATAAAATCCCTGTTTTACTCTAAGGCTGTAGTCTGGATTGAGACAGGCAGCCAACAAGTTCCTCAAATGTTTGGGATTCCTGTGGAATTTTGCAGCTGGATTAAAGGAGCAGAATCTGCCATAGAGACAGCAGAGATATCTCCATTGTTCTGTGAAGTGTCGTTGTGTTAGATGCTGGTGTTCAATGAACAAAAGACATAATTCAATGAGTCTTAAACACCTCAAGCAATGGTGTAATTTTCCCACTTATCCTACAAGTACTGTGTTTTGTGAAAAGCCAGATGAATGCTTTTTCTTAGAACCCACGCTTCCTTTTTTGTAGCATATAATATTTGGGTTACACAATAAATAGGCAGTTATATATACGAGCAGTATATACATGAGCAGTCTTTGCTTCTCTATCTACAGCCAAGTAGCCCAGAGGTGGTTGTACAGAGAGCAACGTGAGAGCAGCATAAACTGCAATAAACTTCCTTTGTCTGCAGAAACTGTGATTTATGGTTGTATTGTTAGCAAAGCTTAAGGAGCTTGATTCTGTATGTGATCAACTTTGGCAGGTACGGCTATATACAGTAAGTGGTGTATAAGCTTGCAGAAAACATGATTATGTCAGTGTTGGGGAACTGATGTCAGGAAGTGTTCTTAGATGGTCAAGAACACTTTCTATAGTATTTAAACTCCAATTTTGAAAGATGATGGGTTTTCTTATATTTTAGTCTTTCAGTTGTAGCATTGTAAAACAAAACAGGTGGCAACTGATTTGGGGAAGAACATTATGAATGGTGCTTCTGGTGGTGAAATGCAATTTTCTTGTGAGAGTGAGACTTAAAAAATGAACTAAGGCTGCCAATGGTACTGGCTTAGCACTCCCTCTTTGTTCATATATAAGCTAAAATACTATAAAAGAGTATTGTGATTTGTACTGCTAAGGCGTCAAATCAACAGACTAAAGATTTGGAATCTGAGCTTTTATTTGAGGATTTAGAGGTAGATGGCATAGATCACACGGAGACAGCTGGAGATGGGGAGATTTAGAGTTGATGTGAGTAGGAAGTTTTTCAGCATGAGAGTAGTGAGATCCTGGAATGGGTTTCCTAGGGATGTGGTTGGGGTCCCATCCCTGGAGGTGTTTAAGCCAGGATGGATGAGGCCAGCCTGGTCTAGGGTGGGGTGTCCCTGCCCATGGCAGGGGGGTTGGAACTGGATGATCCTGTGGTCCCTTCCAACCCTGACTGATTCTGTAACTACTTCCCAGGGAGGGTGACAGGGCACTGGAGGGGGCTGCCTGGTGGGTTTGTGGAGTCTCCTTTTCCAGAGACGTTTTAAACCTTCCTGGACCTGGTCTCGGTGATCCTGCTGTGGCAGGGGGTTGGACTGGATGATCCTTCCAGGTCGCTTCCAATCCATAATGTTCTGTTCTTTGACTTAGAGGTCTGGGTGTCTTTGACTCTTGGTCTGGGTGTCCTGCTGTGGCAGGGGGATTGGACTAGATGATCTGTTGTGGTCTCTTCTGATCCCTGATGGTTCTATGATTCTATATAGTGTCAGTGTCACTCCTCTCTGGGAATTGATGGCTGGGTTACTTCCTAGCTGGGAACTGCAGACCAAAATGTCACAATTTATCTCATCCTTGATGAGCCCTATGGACTCATCTCTTAGACCCGTTTGTACTTCTCTGGCCAGTGCACTGTCCAGGAGCAACTGGAGGATTTACTTATTTGGGGAGGGTTGAAAGGCAAAGGATTTGTCTGAATTTATAACTAAGATTAAAAGGCAGGGGAAGATGAACAGTAGGTAGACTTTGTAAGGAGAAGCAGAAAGTCTTTGAGGAAAAAACAGGCAAATTTAGTGTCCACCAGACAGGCAATTTTGCCTCTCTGAGGAAATCAGTGGCAAAAAGCTGTTAAATCAGTTGCCGGGGCAGGACAAAGGTGGGACGAGGGAGCTTTTTACACTGTGATGAAGGTTGACTGTTGGCTGGGGGAGAGGAGGAAGGGTGTTAACTGGCAGTGTCCAGAAGAAAGAAGCTAGTGATGGAGACTGGTGTACACAATGCACAGGTAGAGATAGCTAGTTCAGTAATGTTCGCCAAGAATTCCATGGTAAAACAACATATGTCTGAGTAAGTGGGTGTACAGCCCTTTCATGTATTTCTTTTTTATGTGACTGGGTGAAAGAATAAATGTGTTTGTGGATAGTACTTCTGTTTTTCTTCTGAAAAATGATTGTGAGCTGCAAGACACAACTGTCACTCAAAGGATCCTCAGTGTGAAGGCCGCAGATACCTCTGTGATTTTGCAAGCTGCTTCTATGCAAAGTAGTAAAAGCAGGAGCTTTTACCTCCTGGAAGCAGAGCCAGCAGTTTGTAGAGTGAGCTGGCTTAGAAAAATGAACCAGTAGTCTGGAGAAAACTCTGTGAGTTGAGACTGTCCTGTAGAAATGAAAAAACCCCAAACTTAATAATGCTTGCAGCCCACCGCACTGCCAGGATTTGTCTGAAACTCCCAGTGGATTTGAGCAAACTTGAAATTAGTGGAAAACCTATAGGAGTTTTTGAGATTCTCTAGTGAACTTGTATTTACTTGCATTCTGCTGAATGCAATTTATTTTTCCCTGTTGGGGCAGTCAAGTGCTGGAAACTGGGGTTGCTATCAAGCCTGCTGTTTCAACGTGGCTCAGGGAGGAGGAGAAGAGGAAACAGACATTTCTGGTTTTAAAACTGGTTTGAGAGTTGCCTTTGGACTGACCCTCTAGCATTGTTTTGCCAGAGTTGAGATATGCTTATGTGAAACTTTAAGCCAGGGAATTTGCAAAGCAATAACATTTGTTTATCTTTTATACTTTAGGTGCACAGGGGTTACAACCCAGCTGGTAGGATTCAGTCATAACAGTGAGATGTAAAAACAGAGGAATGCAAAACAAATCAGGTTCTCCTTAACCTGCATTACCCAAGGTTTGGTTTCTAATAATATAAACACCAGGACCATACACCCTTAGCCCCAACCAAACCCATGGTATACTTGAAAGAAAAGGTATGAGCAGAAAAAACCCCTCATCATATGGATGACACTAGCTGGTAATTAAAAAAACAACCAATTTGAGTTAAGAAGTGGGTTAATTAGATAAAACCCCAGGAAATCTAATTTACTCAGCAATTTATTTTTAATCCAAGTCAAGAAAATTTTTATTATGGCTTCTATGAAGCCTGTAGGAACCCAGGCAGATTTAATTATAATCCTGTGTAATGACCCATGTCTCAAGTTTTACGTATATTAGAATTCACTTTATTTACAAATAGATGCACACTTAAGATGTAAAGACTATCAAGACCATTTGGATAGCAGTTTTGTTGCATTAATACTGAGTCCGTGCAGGGAGACTGTTTTAGGTCTTATCCCTGAAATACAGCTGGTAACCTACAGGGAGTGAATTTTCTTAAATTCCTCCCATATATAAAATGTGTCTGTCTCTGCTCATGACATGAGAAATGGTGTTTTACTGATGGGTATTTAATTACTTATGGGAGGGGTGGGGGGATGGACAAGCAGCAAGCACATCACCTCCTGTATAGCTGAACATGCTTTAAAAGCTAAAGTCCTAAATGCTTTTTCTAACAGACACCATAGAAAATGTACGTATCTGAAGTTAAAATTGCACAGGCTGAAGCAGAGTACCACTGAAGAGAGTGGTCAATGTACTTGTGCAGTATTCCAGCAAGCTGTGTGGTAACTAGGAGATTTATGATATGGGTGCACAGGCACAGTTTTATTGAGTGTTTCCATAGGACCTGAAATGCTTTAAATTCTCCTGTGTAAACAGTCTAATTGAGTATTGATTCAACTTTATCTTACTTTATGAAAGTACATGGAGACTAAGCATCCTCAGGCCTGTTGTGTGGGTGCAGGATTTCCCTGGGTGATGATTAATTAAGAAGGGCTCAGTCATTTCTCTCCATATATCCTATGGTCAGGCACAGGCCCAAGGTCAAACATCAGGTCCAAATGCTTGCTATCTCCAGTTCCTCCCAGTCTGGAAGTTATGTAGTTTTTTCATGTTTAACTGACGCATGAGAGAAAAATCTGGATACACTTTTCCAATGTGTACCTGTATAAACTAGAAAGAACTTCTCTTTGACTGAAGAATGTATAAAAGACTGGCGATATTCTTTCTCACTGTCTGTGCACTGAAAGTTTCAAAGTAGTCAACACGTCTGTGTGCAATTAAGACTGGATTTGATGTTGGGTTGGTGGGGTTTTTTGCCTATTTTTGTTTTTACTGAAGAACGTGCTTTTGAGGAGACAGATCACTTAAACACAGGCTGTGTCTTTTCCAGTAAAATTGCAGTATCAAAACGTCACAGAAAAAAATCTTCAGAAGTGTTGATTGCAAAAACTTTCAATTAAACATCCGCAATGAAGCTATGTTTAAATTTCTAGTCTCTGAAAGGCCTTTATAGTGCAACTAGATGTTGATCTCCCCCCACAATTTAGATTTATTTTCCTTTTAAAACACCTTAATATTTTTTGCAAAAGCAGATGAAGAGCTCTGCTCCCAAGCCAATAGAGAAATTATTCATGCAGAGCTGCATCTTCAGATCATTATAAGGAACACCCTGAGTAATGTCAGAAGTACTAATGATAGAGAGAGGAGTGAGTCACACAGCAAGGAAAAACATCACAGCTCTCCTTATTGGGAGTTATATTCCAGAAAGGACTTGCACAACCAAAGAAGAAACCGATGTTGCTGGGCTTCATCCAAAAAGAGAGAACTTGTGCTCTTCCAGAAATTCTGCTTTTTTTGCCTCTGTTTTAAGGTTTTGTTACTGAAACTACAGATAAGGTCTGAGTATGTTTAGGTGCAGCAGCTAGATACAAGACAAGATGTGAGGTGATATTCCAGTTCCTTTCAGCATTGGTGTTCCCTTTCCTGTGAAACAGTTTGTCTTTGATACTGCTTTATTTGTGAATCGTGGTTGTCCAGATAGCATGACTCAAGTGCCTGGTACTTTGTAACTCTGCAACTCCTTTATAGCGAAGAACCCAAGTGTATTTTAGGCAGCTTTAAGTGCGTTCTGCCTTAGTGACTGTCTAACTGCTGCATTTGTCTTCACAGTGGAGTCAATTATGTACTGTGGCTTTAGTATAATGAGTTATTTCACGTGTCTATTAAAATGATTAGTGATGTGACTGAGATATGACTAATCCAAATGATGAAGTAATAAAAGTATGGCTGACAAGCAAATCAGGGTTGCCAAATCAGCATCATGTTTGGATTGAAAAGTTGTGTTTTACAACTAGGCTGGGAATGGAGATCTTGGAGAGTACTCATATAGAAAGAGACTTGGGGGTATTGGTGGACAGTAAATTTAGCATGAGTCAGCAATGTGCTCAGGCTGCCAAGAGGGCTAATGGCATCCTGGCCTGTATCAGGAATGGTGTGGCCAGCGGGGAGAGGGAGGTTATCTTCTCCCTGTGTTTGGTGCTGGTTAGACCACACCTGGAGTATTGTATTCAGTTCTGGGCCCTCAGTTTAGGAAGGATGTCGAGGTGCTGAAACAAGTCCAGAGAAGAGCAACTAGAATGGTAAAGGGCCTGGAAGGTAAGCACTAGAGGAGAGGCTGATGGAGCTCGGTGTGTTTAGCTTGGAAAAGAGGCGGCTCAGGGGTGACCTTATCGCTGTCTATAACTACCTAAAAGGTGGTTATAGTCAGGCGGGGGTTGGTCTTTTCTCCCTGGACACTGGAGACAGGATAAGGGGTCACAGTCTTAAGCTCCATCAGAGGAGGTTTAGACTTGACATTAGGAGAAGTTTTTTACTGAAAGAGTGATCTGATTTTGGAACGGGCTGCCCATGGAGGTGGTTGGGTCACCGTCTCTGGAGGTGTTTAAGGTTAGGCTGGATGAAGTGCTGAGTGGCATGATCTAGATGTCAGATGTTATGTTTACTTGGTTGGTTTTAGGTTGGACTGGATGATCTTTAAGGTCTTTTCCAGCCTCATCATTACTGTGATACTGTGATATAAGTGATTGGAGCTACTGCTGAGTTGAAAGCATCTTGGAGAATTGAGATTTCAAACTAGTAGCTGCAAAATTAACTTTCTTGGTGGTCAAGGAAGTTCAGCAATTGTAAATGAACAGACAGGTGAAAGAAGTAGGACACACAAGGTAGTGAATGTAACAGAAAGGTTAAACTGTTAAAAAAATATGGAAGGGAATACATGGAAGGGGAAGCAGAAGCAGAGTCCTTGAGTGGTGGGTCATAAAAGCAGTGAGTGTTACCTCTCTAGGAAAAGAACAGTTGCAAGCAGATATTTTTGTATTTGTATAAACCTTAATAAGGATATGCAAAAGCTAAAAGCTCTTAGGAAATAGGAGTTCTGTAAGTAGAAGAATTTAAGTCCATCTACTGGCTTTATAGAAAATAACCTTAGGCAAACCTGGAGCTTTCTCCTGAGATTGCCAGTTTGGCTATAATTGCATTAATGTAACTTCCCTCGACTCTTGTAGAGATACCTGATTTAGAAGTCTAAAGTGATATAATTCTGAAGCATATGGGTTACTAATGGGCAAACTGGCTAATCTCAGAGATTGATGCCAAAAGGATATCATTTGCATGGACTAAGGTTCTGTGGGGCCTATTCTTGATCTGAGCATCAACATTATATTCAGTGATAACAAAGTAATCTTTTCTTGTTTGGATTTCACATGTGATTTAGGGGAATGCTTTGAAGAAAGTTGAGGCATACACCACTCTATTGTAGATAGTTCTGGAAAATTAATATGGAGTTTGCGAAACTAGAGGGTATGGGAAAGAGGTATAAAAATGCTTTTGAGATTTTTGGAATGCATCTTCCAGTGAAGAGAGACAGAGAAGTACTAGAGAGAGCCCAAGGCTGTGTGGATGATTAAGGGACTGGAATACCTCTTCTGAGGAAAGGCTGAGAGAACTGGGGCTGTTTAGTCTGGAGAGAAGGTGGCTAAGAGGGAAACTGATAGATATTAATAAATATCTGGAGTGAGTGTCAAGAAGTTTGATCCCTTAGCCTTCTCTGCTCAGTACATTGTATTTTGGGTCTTTTCTGTTTTTCCTTTTTGCTCTTCCAACTTATTAGTATGCTTCAGTTCACTGGCCTCTGGATGGCTTCACTGAGTATCTGAAGCCAAGTCTTGTGGCATCCAGACCTACTTCTCCCTCCTGTCAGAAATGAAGTGTTTGGGCTAGAAGGTATTCTATAATGTGGGTTGTTGTTTTTCCTTCTGATAGCCCTCTGGTCTACCTCCTAGCATTTCTCTGACCAGCTCCTTCCAGACTGTAAATGCTCTACAAATCAGTCCTAATCTATATATCCATCAACAATCTGGATGAGGGGACAGAGTGCATCCTTGACAAGTTTGATGAGACAAAGCTAGGAGGAGAGGCTGACACACCAGAGAGTTGTGCTGCCATCCAGTGTGTCCTGTTGGAGAGCTAAGCAGCAAGAAGCTCAGTGAGGTTCAACATGGGCAACCATAGGTTGATGCGTCTGGGAAGAAGCAATCGAATGCATCAGTACAGGCTGGGGATTGACCTGCTCAAGAGCACCTCTAGGGAAAGGGATCAAGGAGTACTGGTGGATCACATGAGCCAGCAATATGCCCTTGTGCCTAGAAAGCCAGTGATCTCCTTGGGTGCATTAAAAGAAGCATGGCTAGTGGGTCAAGAGAGGTTTTTCTCCCATTCTACTCAGCCCTGCTTAGGCCACATCTGGAATAATGTGTCCAGTTCTGGGGTCCTGAGTCCAAGAGGGACAGGTTGCTACTGGAAACAAGAGTTCAACACAGAAATGATTTGGAGAGCTGGGGGTGTTCAGCCTGGCCAGGGGGAGACGGAGGAGAGGTCTCACAAATGCTTCTGTGTACTTAAAGGGCAAGTCTGATGCAACCAGACTTCTTGGAGGTGCCCAGCAGTAGGACAATGGACCATGGATATAAACTGGAATGTAGGTGACTGAGTTAGAACAAAAGGAAACGCTTTTTTATGGTTAGGGAAACAGAGCACTGAAATAGACTACCCACAGAGAGGTTGCGGAGTCTCTGAATCTAGGGACATGCAAAACCCTCCTGAACACGTTATTGTGAGATCTGCTCTAGGAGAACCTATTCTGGCAGGGAATTTGCATTAGATGACCTCCAGAGGTCCCTTCCAACCCCTACCATTCAGTGATTAGAAGTCAGAGCCTAATCACAGGTATGTCTGAGAAGGAGCAGAGCTTGACAAGGGTGGAACTAGCATTACTTCACTTAAGAACTACTGCAAAGTAAATCCAATAATGAACTTCAGCATCTTGCTGCAGCAGAGGCTTGTTATTCTTATGTGGCATCCCTTGTTTGTATAACTACATTATGCCTTTCAAGTGAATCACAGAAATATTTAAGTTGGAAAAGACCTATATAAAGCCCAACCTTGAACTCTACTCTTATCACACCTAAAGCCTATCTCTAAGCACTTCATCTATATGATTTCTAAACACATCAAGGGATGGTGATTCAACCACTTCCCTGGACAAATTTGCTCCAAAGTTTTTCAACTATTACATAAAATTATTGCTCATCTTAATTATTCTAAAATAATTTTGATCTACAGATTATTTCAATGACTCAGAACTGAATAAACAGTAGTGACAAGGCGTAAGTGTTCTCTAGTGGCACCGTATCACAATAGTGACCCACAGTTGCTATTTGTGCTCCTTTCCAAACTTCTCTTACAAAACGGGTCTTACAGATGTACTTCATGTGTTGAGCAACATGTGTAATTATTGTGGAAACCTGTAAAAACTTTTGAGCTGTCATTACAGTGATACATTAGTGTTTTCCATCACTAGTTGAGTTTATAGTCCTTGCACATGTCACAAGATACATGTCTTACACACATGAAGAATATATTAGAACTGCAAACACTTGCCCATGGGGCAGGGTTCTTTATGGCCTAATATGCTTATGGTTGCAATAAAAATTATTTTAGGAGAAGGTAATAAAACAAAATTCATAAAGTAGAATAATGGGATCATTATGCTTTAAAACCAAATGTGCTGCTTTATGTCACCATTTCATAAAGTCAAAACTATTTATTATAGCAGTCTCTATAGTTAACAGCCAATTGCTGCTTCCATCATAAGCTCTGCTTTTCAAGATCTTCATGTAATTTGACAATTTCAGTTACTATTGAACTAGAACTTGGTATAGTGACAAGTTAACAGCATGGATACTGTTCTCCAGACCTCAAATGGATCTTTTAAGATCAGGCTGTATTTTAGTGAAGAAGGGTATGTAGGGATAGAAGGTTAACTAACTTCCAGGAACACAAGTGAACAATAACCCTGTATTTGCTACAGAAAAGTGTAGTCTTTTACAAACTGTTCTCGGTGTCTTTGGCATTTCAGGGGTAAGAAACTGAACAGATCCTTAGGCAGATTAAATTAAAGCCCATGGGGCCAGAAGATTTTGGTGGGATTCTTTTGCTTGGTTTTTTTTAGTGGTGTGGTGTTTTTTTTTTTTAAGATCCCTGTTATTTACTAGGACTAATACAGTGCCATGCTTACACATAAAGGCCATGCCTTGAATTCCTTCTCTATCCACAAATTCATATTTGCTACAGTTTCAAGAGAAAAGGGAAAGGTAGGTGATCAGGAGGAATTTCTGAAGTGAAAGACATAAAGGAGGAAAAAAATGTTCAAAATCACCAGTAGAATTTCAGCTCTGTATCACCAGTAGTATCCTGGGCAAGCTTGCCTCATAAATTAGTAACAGCCAATGTTTTGTGGGAGAAAGTTACAAGCTGTATTCACTTAGCATGCAAAAGGGGCAGCTTAAAACATACGTTCAGGCTGAACGTTTACTAAGTTTCAAGTTTTTGCAAAGGAGCCTTACAGAAACAGATACTCTAATTTCTCATTCTTCCAATGTTCCTTGCTACTGCTTCCTCCAGAAGCAGTTCAAAGTTCAATTAGTTCTGGGATGCCTCCCTCAGCACCGTGCTTTGGTGGAATGCTGGGCTAGCTGCAGGCCAAGAACTTTGCAATAGCAAAATCCGAGATGTTCTATGTTGCTGAACAGCCCTGAGCTGGGATGTGGACGATAATTGCAGCAGTGCTGTGTGCTGGCATTCACAAAGGCCAGTCACCAGCTGGGCTGTGTATCTAAGAAGAATAAGAGATCCTACAATCAGGGAGAGAATGAATTTCCTGGGGTCCAGCAGCAAAGCAAAGCTTTGAGTCAAGAAGAGAGATTATGATTCCACTTTAACAAAATAATTTCAAAGCCCATTCCACATATTATCTACAATCTTGTGGACTCTTGTGTCTGCCTATTAAAATTTAATTTTCATTCAACATCTCCAGTGCTAATCAGAAACCAGCAATATTATCCAGCTGGAGATATTCTCCAGCCAAGGTACTAGAAAGTCACCTAGAAAATCATCACTTCCTTCCTCATGCAGTGGCAAAGCTGCAGGGAAGTCTACATAGTCTTAACTTCCATATTCATTCTGAAGCTTTCCAAATTACCACTTCTGTACATCAAGTGTGATTTCTTTAATTGCCCTATATGAATTCGTAGCTGAGATGTTTGACTTACCCAGAACTAATTGTCTGTCAAGAAGATATTAAGCAGCCAAGCAGATAACCTAATTGGATATTTAACTTAACTGCAGGCTTTGTTTCATCATATTTCAAGTCTTATTCCTTAATGTTTGCTAAATTACATATTCAGAACACATTCTCAGATTGTCTGCTTCTAAGTAAGTATTCTGTTGTTCTTTAAAAATGAATGCTTTATTATTAGTTTCTAGTTCCCTTCCATCGCTGACATGATTTTCCTGTATTAAAAAAATGTTCAATGGAATGGAGCCAAGAACACAAACCATGACAGGCAGGTCCCTTTAGGAAACAAACCAGATTGTCTGTTTATGCTGTCTCAAATCAGTTAGCATTTAGAGAAATAGAATCTAGAAATATTTCATTTATTTGCGTTGAAGAAGTGTCCCTACTCCAGAAGCAAATCATATTCCCTGGATCATGGAACTGACCTGTAGAGGTTAGTGAGTGCAGGCTGACTTCAATTGACAGAACATGCTACTGACAAAATCATGCACTTCTTATGTGACTCCAGGCTCTGTCTGGCAGGAAAGTATGTCAGTGGCCTGAGACGTTGCCCTGGAGTTTACTAGGTGCACACCACACCCATCTATAGAGAAAGGGCCCTTCAAGACCAGGACCAGTATGCACCTTCACACACAGGTGATCCCCACAAGTCCAGGCCAAGCACAAACATTTAGAATCAGTTCATCCTTTCCCTTCTGTCTCCCTGAAGATTTCACCAGGAAAAGAAAAACAATTTCAGATCCCAGGCCCCTTTTTCCTTTTGCTGCTATCGAGCTTTGGACAGTGTAGTTTATCAGCAGATTATTAGCCCAGCATACATGACAAAACATACTGCCGTCATAAATTGTCAAACTCAAGTTCAATGGCCCATGTTATAATCAAGGGAGAAACCTCTTTGAAATGTCCTTGTTCTCACTGATTCTCACTCTCAGCAGATCCTTAGCATTCTCCTGATGATAGCTTCGGGATTTTCCTGTAGTGATCAGTGTAGAAGAGAAAAAAGAACATACACACAAAATTTATATCCCATAGCATATGGCAAATTTGATAAAGAACACAGTAAGCTGAATAAATTACAGACATGGACCATTCTGGTTTTATTATCAACACTGTCTTTGGGCATCTGTTCACTTTGAAGCTGCATAACTTTTGCTGATAACAGCCTCGCTCCCGATTAACACAGAGTATGTGATCTCCATTGTGTAACTGATTAGATGTTTGCTAATAATTTTTCAACATCACTTACACAGACACTATTGATTTTCAAACACATCTAATTACATGCTATTCAGAACTTGTTTGTTAGAAGCTTTTTTATTTGCATGAAACAAAATCAAAGTAACAATGTCGAGTGATGAAAATGAAAAACCCACTTATATAGGTCTTGAAGCCCTAGGCTTTTTTAAGTGCATCTTAGTCTCCCATGTAAAGCTTCATTCATGACACTTCTCTAAATGGCACTGTAGCATTAGATACTGGATCTAAGTTTATAGTCAAAGCAACATAGGTTCTGCTTAGGAAGATTTTCCTGAAGTCCATCTGGGAATTGAAAGCTTTTATCTTTACTGTTACCAGTGACAGGATAACCTTCTAGACTGTTTTATCATTTGCTTTTAAACAAGATCTAGGTTATATTTTTCTGTTAATTCATTTCATGTCAAAACCTGGCATTGATGAACAAGTGTATTGCAATACAATTCCGCTTGAAGAGGAAAAGACCCTGGGGGATCTTACAGTGACCTTCCAGTACCTGGAAAAGGGTAGATTTAGGTCGGGCATTAGAAGAAAGTTCTTTAGTCTGAAGACAGTGGGTCACAGGAGCGGCTTGTTTAGAGAGGAGGTAGAGGCTCCATCCCTGGAGACATTCAAGATCAGGCTGGATGAGGTTCTGAGCAATCTGTTCTAGTTAGAGATGTTTCCGCTTGTTGTAGGGCAGTTGGACCTTAGAGGTACCTTCCAACCCAATGTATTCCATGATTCTATAATTTCTAATCCCATTGTGATTTGGAATACAGATTTTTGAGAGCACAAACAAAACCAAATCTGCTTCACAGAGTAGGAAGAGCTGAACATTCAACCTTAAGTATGAAGTTTAATTTAGTGGTAACTATAATACTTTGACAGAAATCTTGCAAGGCACATAGTCCATCATGCTAAAGATCCATGTGGTAGGAATAAAAGCAAGAAAAGATCCTATGAATTTAAAAGGATCCAATTAAGGGAATCCCTGTCTTCCAACTAAGTTATGATAAAAATGAATAGCAAGCACTAATGAAAAAAAGACTTGAAAATGCTATGTGAAGTATGTATGTATTGTCATTTGCTATAAAACCACATGTATGAAGAGATGAGGTGTTGCCTTTCAAATATTTAATGACTACTTAATGGTGCACTGTCAAACCCTTTGCACATATACCAAAAACAGAGTGCCTGATTTGTTATTATTCAAGATCACCTATTTTAAAGCAGCCGTTTGCAAGTCAGTGTGTGCTATTTTGCATATCAATGATATTTTAATATGAGCATCATCAAGTATCAAGTACAAGCACATGCAGCCAAAATCAGCCCTCAAACAGAAATAGGATAGATGAATAAAAATGTTCCAAATACATAGTGTAGGATTTCATACAACCTGAAAGTGTTCTTTCTGCTCAGAATATATTATTACTTTGCCCCACAGGATAATGTGAAGAATGTGCGGGTTTTTGCCTTAGACAGACCTGGATTGTCTTCTGTCTTACAGTACTTTCATGTAAGATAAAAGGTATCAAGCCAATACAAAGTGAGTTCAGCAGCCTGGTAAATGCCCTTACTCTTGTGTGTGTGTGTGTGTGTGTGTCCCCAATCTGTACACATTTATCCCACCTACTGTATCAGTAAAGTAAGATCCCTTGAAAATATTTATAACACCTACTTCTGTAAAGTCCTAGCGTTAAGGATTGGATACAAATGTGTGGATAAAATTACCTTGTAGGTAGAAATGCATGAATAAGTATGCCTAATTCTGAGGGAAATTTGCATTTCATTTAGTATGCAGAGTTAAATATGCAGGTACAAGAAAAAGATTGTCACTGTTGGGGGCTAACCATTATGCTGTGCTCAATATTAGAGCTGATGTTCCTTAGGTCTTTAAACAGAGGCTATTTGGCGTATACCAAGCTCTGCACAGAACCAGAGAGACCATCTCCTCACTAGCTCTTTGACTCGTATGTGGCGGGTCTAAGACAGTAGCAGTAAAGAAAAGCCTTTATCAACATCATCAATCCTTTTTTTCTCCAATTGGCTGCAAATATCACACAGTACATATGACATAGCTTAGTGGTCAGGCTCTTTTCTCTGTTCTCTTCTCCTTATAGTCACTGCTTTCGTCCTAGATTGATCTTCTTAAGGAAAAAGCTGTAATAAAATCCAGTCTTCTCAAAAGCAGTCAGCTCAGGTTCTCTGTAGAGCATATTAGGTTGATATCCTTGAACAAGCTGGTGTCAGGCTATTCTTATATGATTTCAGCAGACAGGTTCCTGAGCATATACTGTCTCTTCAGTTGGCAACAAAAATACCTATTGCAAATATGGTTTTACAGAAACCTTGTCAATTAAACAATTCTCTACACTAAACAGTCCCAGTTTCCTCAGCCTGAAGAGCCTGGCCTCTGGTGTTATGTAAAGAACCAAGGTTCTTCACCTAGTACTAGGTAAAATACTTCCTGTGTTGCAGTTTGTGCCAGTTGCTCCTAGTCTAGTGGAAACAACTGAAAAGAGACTGTCCCCACCTTCTTGACATCAACTCTTCAAATATTTATAAATATTGATCAGATCTCCTCTCAACCTTCTACATTACCTACTGGTAATGCTACCAGTATGTGACTGTTCATATTTATTAGACAAAATGATGAAGCAGGTAGAAAAAAGGAAATAATATTGATGTCAGCAGTCTCCTAGGTGTGATGGAACATCCTTCACAGCAGCCTGTTCCTCTCTGCCAGATCTTCAGTGTTACCAGTTGAGACACAGGCATCTTCTGTACAGCACCATCTACCAAAATAATGTACACTCATAAAAAATATTTATTCACTGTTGTGGTGATTATGAATTCATGTTGTGGCAAATTTTCTGCATCTGAAAAAGAACAGAAGTATATCTGATGCTAAGTGTGAGCTGTATATTAATGCTGCTATTAATAATATGCAGTAGAAATTTTTGTCACCTGCAAAAAAAATAATTAGAGAGCACTGAGATATCATGTTTCACCTTTGGAAGAGAAAAATAATCTCTCCTTCAGTTTTTTCTACAAATTTACCTAAAGCTTGTTTCCTTAACTTAATTCATGTAAGATGGTGGGGAACTTACAGAGCAGCATGTGGACCACCTTGAAAAGCAAATACGTTATTTGTGGGGAAGTATTGACTTGTGTACTACACTTTATGTGGCCTGCCTTAAATTTGGAGAGTCATCATTTGTCTTCACAGTTTGACATTTTCTGAATCTTACTAAAGATTGTACTCTGCTCTCACTGGCATTTAGTTGGGCATCTGAACTTGCCAGCATTCCTGACTGCCAGGAAGATTGTGTTTGAAAGGGGTAATCTATAATAGATGTCTTGTACCGATAAATGTAATGGAAAAAACATCAGAAGGTTTTGAGGAATACATTACATTTTTTTTTCAATTGGAGAACTGCTAACATTTTAATTATCAGAAAGTTAGTTTATGAGGTATTATTACCCCTTTCAAAGCTGTTAGGTTTTCCCTTCCTCTCTAGTTTCTGATTTCACAGAATATTGGCAGTGGTCTTTCCTGGGAATGAATTGAAGTGTCTGCACCACTGACTATGTTCTTGTTTCATGAATTTGGTAGAGGTGAAATCAGTCAATTCCCAGTCTTGGCACTGCATTGTACAGATGGTGCACTATGTCTCCATGAAAACAGATATGGGAAGCAGGAAGTACAGGGTAGTGAGGCAGGAGAGAAGTATCACATGCTGAATCCCCTCCTCTCTGCACATAATTTGATCTTGCAGTAAACATGGATGTTGGAAAATGAACATGAGCTGGAATGCTTCTAGGAAATTGTCTTCACAGCCTGTATCTTGTCATGTATGGAAAGAACAAGGGTTTTGTGCAGAGGGCCAAATTCCATTTGCATTGAGCTGGAGTTTCAGTTGGGGCAGGTACAGCTCTCTGTGGGAGCTCAAGCAGAAGTGTGGATAATTCTCAGTGGCAAAGGAGTAGGGGGGGAGGGTTGGGGGTGTGGAAGGATCTGTCCTCTGTTATCCTCTCAATTTATTTCTGCTAGAAGTGGTAGGAGGAGGAGCTAGGAAAGGTGACAGTCCCCCTTTTGAAAAACTCTTTAGGAAAGAGGATGAGGGGTTTTTTTGTTCAACTTAAATCCTAGTTCTCAGTGTTTCAGGTGAATGGGGATGAGTTCTACAAGCTCATACATAATTTTTATTTGCTGTGTGATAGCCTAGTGTTTTCTCCAAGTCTTATAACTAGTAGTGGGAAGGCTCCATACTTCAGTTACTGCTTGCAGTTGTGATAAAGAATGTATTCTTCCTTTAGGATAATGGGAAAGTTCCCTCTACAATGTTTGCTTTAATAGTAACTTTTGCTGTAGAATCAGTCTCTGGGGATTCATAATGGTAAGAGAGAGAAAATCTAGATGTAACGAAAAACAGAAATAAGTCTACCTAACATGTTTATCTTCCCATTTCAGTTTCATCTACCTTTCATTAGGACTTTTATGTCTTACTACTGGAAAAAATAATGTAAGAAACTAACTCACTTGGATGATCTGTTTTTAAAACATGTATTAGCACATACGAAAACTGTTTCTTGCTAGGCTTCTCCTTTCCTTCTATGTCTCATGTTTTATACTGAAATAGAAACATTTGTCTGATACAGGCTTGGAAGCGAAGCACTGCTTGCTTCTTTTTCTCCAAGTTGTTGCTTCAGGGGAAAAGTGTGTCAGGATGATCTATTGTGGGCAGTTAACTAAATCCAACTCCAATTTGTATTCTGCACTTTTATCAGTACAGTACTTCCCGTGACTTTTTCAGGGCAATTTTAGAATATGCAAACTATTGTCAGGTTCTATGAAGAAGAGCAAAAGGATTACTGAGTAATTCAAAGTGAAGCTCCAGTAGTGGGTTTGTCTCTAGCTCTGTCATTTTTCATTGTGCTGTAGATATGTGACTGACTAGCTGCCTCTGTCCTAGTCTTAAATGTTGACCTTCCCGTACTGACAAAGAGATTCCTTACACGTTTGACAGTAACCTTTTTGGTGCGATCACTTCTGTGCCATACAATATTAATGGAGTGACAATGAATAGTAAATGCTTTCCAAAATTGCCTGCTTGTTTCAATTTAGATAATTGGATTTCCCTGGGGTGCCTCCCTTATACTGTCAGGTGTGATGTAGATGCTTATGCTGACAACTACAGCCTGATGTTTTAAAAAGAAAAGGTAATTGGCTTTGCTTGAACATCTATACATACAGAATACTGCATGACAGATAATAAAGACTTCATAAGTTGATTCTTGCCATGCAAATGTGAGTTGTACAGTGTACTATATGGAACAGAGCAGAGATTTAATAGCAAATATGTGGAGCTCCATCTGAACAATAATAGCAGCATTTGTGCAAGGTAGTTTGGACCTAAATCTCACATGTGTTGCAGGCGAATGAACACTAGAGTTGTTTTTTTTCTGACTTACAGCTGTGGTCATTTCAGTTGGTATGACTCATGAGAGATTTAAACCTGCAAGGAACCAAGAGCATTCCTAAGGCTTTTCCAGTAGTAAAGATATGATTTTTCAAAGAAAATCCCAGAATTGCTTCCACCTTTATTTTGACATCTGATGGTGGTAGAGAGAAAAGAGAAACCCATTTATTTCAAGGGCCAGAAGTAGAAACATCTTGAGGTTAAAATAAAAAAACCCAAACAAGTACATATTAATACAGATTTGTGCTTGAAGCTTGAAGGTTCTACTGCCTGCCGTGAGGAAGGGTTAATGGTTCATTGCAGCACTGGCTTGCCTTGGAGAAGGGTATCCTGCCAGGCATTTCTTTGAGATCTTTGCAGAGATTTTTGTCTTTCTGCGTAGCTAAACCTTCCCACCTCTCCTGTCTGCCAGTGAAGTTATAGGAGGGCTGCATGGTTAGGTGAGAAGTTGCACATTAAGCACCTAAGTGTGAACTGGAATCATGCTGGCTGTGTGAAGTACTGTCCAACACAGTATCAACACTTTGATTCTGTGATTCTACTTCAAACTGATGTGCCTCCACACTAAAAGTAATAGTGATGTCTGTAAGGATGGCTGCATTTCAACTTTCTGTCCATAGAAAAGGATCATCTGTGATAGTTCCAGTAACAGACCTAGGATAGAAGGGAGGAAAACAGTGAGTCTGTGTTATTTTGACTTTAATTTTGTTTTATTTGATATTTAATTGTTTATATACCGCTCTTAAGCTATGATAAGGGAAAAACCTCCCTCTAGCTTTAGTATCTGAATGACCCATGACCATTTAGAATTTGGCTGCTTGTAATATCTGACAAACCTTATTAGTTTATAACCTTAAAGAAAGTCTCTCTGCTGGCAGTTAAAGCGGGTGATCAGTAACAACATCATACAAGATCTCTCTAGGTGTTATTACAGGATAATAAAGCAACAGTGCTTCTCCTCCTGTGCAGCAGGACAAAAGTAGTGCTTTTCCAGATTCATGAAGGGTTGGTTCAGTCTTTTCATGTTTCAGCCAAGGGGCTGCTTACTTTCTGTAGTGAGAGAGAGAGCCATAAGGCTGAAGCAGAGGGAGGTAACACAAGCTAGTGAGCAAGTTCCTCTGTTTTATCTAGACCCTTCCTGAAGCTTAGCTAAATTGAAAACCAAATATCTCAGCAAGAGCTGTTTAACCTAATTGGCCTATAAATTCTGCCTCTTCTGAGATCTGCACAACCTTGTTGTGCTACTTAAATGGATACTGGTGTTAAAGGCAAGGAAATTAGATGGACTGAATTCTCCTGCATGAAAGGACTACAGAGTACTTCCAGAGAAGATGTGTGTAAACTACTTCACAGTGGAAACCACAGGAACAAAGGAGGCTGACTCTGGTGAAGGTGTGTTTCTAAAGTATTGTTGATACTGAAATAAATGGGGTTGTAGATAGCTGGGGAATCTCTGGATAGCTTTACCTTCTTTTGCTAGTGCCAATGGTAATTACAAGCTCTCTTTATATGTGTGGTTGTAACTTCTGATTACAACCACGTATGAAATCCACTTTAGGTGCCAAGTACTAATATTTCAGCATGGGGTTGTTCTGGGGCTGTGCGAAACAGGCAGGGCAGCCACTGAATGCACAGGTAGTACAGTAGCAGTGATGTTCATTGGTGAGTGGTACCCTGGTCTGGCTTTTTGCTAGGAAAAAGCTTAGCAATTGCCAAAACTATCTGGATATGGACCTCATTTCATTGCTTATGGCAAACTTTTCCAAGATGTACCTCCATTACTAGAAAGGGAGATGACAATGCTCCTTTCTGCACTGTCTCCTCAGAAGCCTCAACCTATACTTTTGGAAATGCCTACCTCCTCCTGGAAACACTAGTGAACAGCCTTTAGGAGGAATGGAAACAATGGTGGAGATGGGATGGTACAAGACTAGTTAGCACATGGGACAGCCAAGTCTCAGGGAGAGCCACGTGGCTTTCCCTTACTCTAGACCCCAGATCCATACAGACTTCTGCATAAGGAGAAGTGAGACTCTGAATCAGGTCATTCTAAATGTTCGGTTGCTTTTTCCCCAAGGCTGGCAGCTAGACAATATGTTTCATGAGTGGATTGTACGCTCCTATAATTTTTGAGCCATAACAATGAGTGCACTGAACTGCATTTCCTTGCAGCATCTGTCCTCTGCTCCATTACATCCTGAATACTGCTTCTGCATGGTAACTTAATTGCTTAATGCTGTCTTCATGTATAGCTCTTGAGCCTAAAAATCTGAGCAAGTGTTTTAACTGAGTATGTGAGAGTAGATGGATTGTAAAAGCATGATTTTTCCCAGAGAGAAAGGCTGCCAGATCCTGTTCCTTTAGTTATTGACTGTACTGAAGTTGGCTGATGCAAGAAGAAACAGGGTTGTTTTTTTTCTGTATGGTCGGAAGGCAGAATCAGGTAATCACATATCATCATGTCTCTGGTAGTACTGTGTTATCATGTAGCTGCACTATTGTGCTGGCTTAAAAATTACCAAATTTTCACATATTAGTTGTGGTGCTTTTATGCCAAAAAAGTATTTTATTTTGAAGCTGGAGGCAGCTTTCCTAACAGACCTCCTGCATCAGTGTGTGGACTCTGCAGGTGACTGGTGGACGGAGCCCATAAAGGAAGGTACTTCCTCCACCTTTTTTCCCCCTTCTCTTCTTGTCGCCATCTTCATCGTGTTCAGCTGCAACACGTCTTCTGAGACAGGGAGCTCTTCTAGGAGAGGGCTCCCCCCACCCTTGGAGGGGGTGGCGAGCAATGTCTCTTAACCCCCTGCCACCGAAGGGTAGAAGAGAAAGTCTCAGCCCTG
>VZRI01007683.1:0-14788 GCA_013397515.1 Upupa epops
GTTTTCAACAACACCTGTCCCACAGGGGTTGTGGGATCCACCCCAGAATATAACTGCAGGTTCTTACGCAGTCTTTCTAACCAGTCAGTTGGGGTCTCTTCCTTCTGTTGTTCGTTAAAGGTATTATTCTGTCCCCTAGGTACTGACTCTCTGATCCCTTGTATGATAATAGCTCGCAATTCGGACATATTAGTCTGATGTTCCGCATTCTGATTACTCCAATTAGGTCTTTGGAGGGGCCATTTCTCCTCCGCTCTGGGGCCTGCCTGGTGTAGGTGGTCCCAAATTTGCATTCCTGCCCTCCTAACCATCTTCCTCTCCTCTGCTGTAAACAATATTCCTAAGATGGACTGCACTTCGTCCCACGTGTAAATATTGGGACCCAAGAATTGATCTAATTTCTCTGATACCCCTAAGGGGTCCTCTAGGAGACTTCTCATTTCCTTTTTAAAGTCCCATACATCGCCCAAATTTAAGGGGGTTAATACATATCCTACCCCCATCTGTTGTCCCAGTCCCATAACCAGTACTTTTCTAAGAGGAAGTAAGTTCCCTGTCTCTGATTTTTCTTTTATTTCTAGCTCTTCTTCAGTTAATCTTGGAGAGTGTAAACCATCAGAATTTCTTTCCTCAATATGATCAAAGGTTTGCTCCCTGTCCTTTATGGTCTCCAGTTCTTGTGGCAGAGCCTGGGGTAACATGGGGGGGGGGGATTTGGAGGCAGATAACGGGGAGAATATAACAGAATCTCTTCCCCTAACCATTTCCTATCTTTTCTTCTCTTTTTCTTTGAAGTTAAATAAAAATGTTTGAGTTTCATTTATTATCCATAAACAGGCATAGTCACTCTCCTCTAGGTCAAAAGGCTCCTTTGAGTTTACATATATATTAAGACTTTGCCGAATCAAATCCTCAAAGGACCTGAATATTGGCCAAAATACATGATCTGCCCTAATTTCTTTTCTGCCTCATATTTCCATACAATAGTGAACCATCTTTTCCTTACTTTTCCCGTTTCTGGAGGGGAAATCATCCCAATGCTTAATCATTAGTCATGGACTATCTGGTGGTATGTCTGGTAGTTTCCCTGCTAGACTACCCATGGGATCAGAAGGCTTGCTCTTCTTCTGTCCCATTTTCCAGAGAGCTCCCTCGATCACTTGTCACAATCGCTCCCCTTATGCATGACTCATGTCCTCGCGGATATGAGAAATGCACTACTAAAGGGTCTACACTCCCTTAGCCCCTCTGGGGAGCCTCTCAGTCGCACGCATTCCAGGATCATCCATCCCAACCGAATGGATCACCTCTTATACTTACTCAAGTATAAGAGTTACCTTGAGTCTTCGTCTGGTTCTTTGTGCACGAAAATTAAGGGGTACTGCAGTTTCTTTTGCTTCCTTATCGAATTTGGTCCAAATCTACAGGTCTCTGAAAAAGGAATCTCCAGACCAAGGCTATCCGGAGATAGGGCACCTCCCCGGCATGGGTTTTCCTGTGACAGAGTTGCTTGGATCCGAGTCACAGCACCAAGATTTGTTATAAGTTAAAAGTGACAAACTGAACTAGTCAGTTTGGACTGGTCATTAAAATAAAATTTATTTAGAAAGCGATGAGTAAGCAAGACAGCGCTGGGCAGCCAGGGAGTCACAGCTCCACCAACGTCGCGCCCCCAGTCCCTTTTCAGGCTTCTTTGATACACGTTCTGTATGAGGCATTCCCAGATCTACCCTTGGTGTTGTTTTGGTATCACTCTGCGTGTGTTACGTGCCTTCTGAGGGTCTCAAAATATCACCAAGTTCCTTCTTCAGAGGGTGAAGTCATGACCCTGGATCTGAGCATGTGTTTTTCCTACACAAGCTGCCATTGTTTAGGCCTTACAAGGTTACACAAGATAGTTAAAATTTACACAGTAGTTTCTTATTGATTTGATTAACAAAAGCTTCCCACGCATTTATTACACCCTCCCTGTTGATGCAGTAACATCTCAGCCATGAAGGATTGTGCTTAGCTTTTTCCCTCTGCACAGAGAAGTGAGTGCATTTTGCCACTACTGCCATCCCCAAACCTCAAGACATTTTGGGTTGACTTTCTTTTGGTTATTGGGGTTGCTCAGGTGCTGTTCACCTACCTTCAGCTATACTAGGAGATAATTCCTAACTGTGAGTGGCATGAAAATTGATGAGATCTTCTAATTGTAATGGTAACTAAATTTACCCAGAGTAATTGCAGCAGTCCGATGCATGACTCTTCCAGAGGGAAACTTTGGTGTCTGACTTGGCCAAAAGGCTGCCAGACCAGCTTGTGTGTCTTTTACCCTGTTATAAATGGTGAGTCTTTTCTTTCTCCAGTGCTGACATCCAAGCTTGAAAAGTGCTTGGTTCTATCCAGGTGTTTCTTCACTTTCCTCTTGTATGTGAGACTTTTGACAGCAATTTCATTTCCTTCTGTGACTGATACTAACATTGCTGTTGCAAAGCGCTCTGCATCATGAAGACCCAGCTGTGTGTGCAGGGACCATTGGAGGGACTGATTGCTCTTATTGTAATGGAGGAGTGGTTAATATAGAGAGGAAACAGCCTTGTGTAACACAGGATTTAGATTTGTCTTTTCATTTACCTTTTGCAATATGTGGTGCTCTCTATGTTTGTTTACCTGTTTCGTATCCTGACATATGTGTGTATATCCATGTATATATGGCTGTAGTAAATGTGATGTGGCCTTGGGTGCCTTTTCAATAGTCTCTTTGACATCCTTAAAAGCCAGAATAAATGCCACCACACCAAAGTCCCTGTATTGGAGATGAGCCTTAGAGCAGAGCAGAAGGTTCAAAGGAGCTGGCTGGACTTCTTTGTGTCAAACAACTTGGCAGTTTGTGCTTAAGTGACTTCTGGCTGTATGCTTCAAAGCCTTTGTCCTTCTCACTACCACATTCAGCTGGCTCTGGGTTAAGGCGTAAGTGCCATTGATACACCATTGATGTCTTGATTGTCTGGGGCAAAGAAAGGCAATTCCTGAGGACAGGGCTGCTGTAGTCATTTTGAGGTGGTAAGGGTTAGAAATGTAACAGAAAGGAAAGCAAAAGATCAGAACTTTACTATGGTCTTCACTCAAATTTCTAGATGATGAAGTCTTCAGTACACCTGTTACCGAACTGTGTTCCTGTGACCTATTTTATTTCTTGAAGTCAGAGGAGCAGTGGGCAATATGTGAGTGTTTCTGTATGGAAGTAGGTATAACAAGAAAACAAGATTGAAAGCATGTGATTTACAGTCACCGGTTTACTGTCTCCATTAGTGGCCTAAACCTGTCCCCACAGCACCAAGTGAAAATTTCCCTTGAACTTGATGTAAACTGGGAAAGCAATGTGCTCAGTCTGTTCTCTGTAGCAGTTTGAAATGCTCATGTACACATCTAACTGTTTCTTTTTCTAGGGACCCCTGAAAGCCAGGAGATGTATGTTTTTAACTTGACATCACTCACGGAGTCTGAAAACGTGTTGTCAGCTTCTGTGTATTATTATATTGGTGATCTACTGCATGCTAAGCGGAACTGTTCCCAATCCAGAGGCTGTTCTCACCATGGGCGCAGGAAGCCTGAAATTCAGATGCATCTTTCAGTTTGGACCTTTACTTCTGTTGGGAACCAGACTCAGAGTCTGGGACGTTTCCTAATTAATGTCTCCACTGCTCACCAGGATGTGCTTTCCTGGCAGTGGACGGATATCACTCAGCTCTTGCACAAAGCAAAACAGAACAATCTGCTCCTGATTGGTGTCAAAATGGATCTGACCAGCCATTCTCATCCCTGGGAAAGGACACTTTCTCACTATGAGCCCTACATTCTCATTTATGCCAATGACTCTGCTATTTCGGAGCCAGAGAGTGTTGTTTCTAGTTTGCAAGGGCACCATCATCCTCTGGCAAGAGTCTTTCCTGGGCCAGAAAACCACATGAGGAACAGCCTTGGGCAAGGACGAGGAAAACGCTCCACTAATGTCCTGTTGCCATTGCAGAATAATGAGCTTCCAGGAGCTGAGTACCAGTACAGTGAAGATGAGAGATGGGAAGACAGAAAACCCTACAAAACCTTCCAGCCACAGTTAGCAGAGAGATCAAAGAGTAAGAAAAAGCAGAGGAAGAATCATCACCAGAAGAGCCAAACTCTCCAGTTTGATGAGCAAACGCTGAAGAAGGCGAGGAGGAAGCAGTGGAATGAGCCGAGGTATTGCTTCCGGCGCTATCTCAAGGTGGATTTTGCAGATATTGGCTGGAGTGAGTGGATTATTTCCCCCAAATCTTTTGACGCCTATTACTGCTCAGGGGAATGCCAATTCCCCATTCCCAAGGTACAGTTTTTATTGATTCTTTTGCAATGTCTATTACCTTATACTATGCCTTTTCTTTCCTGTGTCAGTAAAAGGCAACTGGTCACCTGTTACTTGTTCAGCCCTAATAAATAAGGGATACCTTTGTCTTGTGCTGCAGAGAGTCATGGTTGGAACAGCTAGTAAAAAGACAGGCTTGTAAAGGTAATTAAATAAGTATTACATGGTATTAGTTTTCTGTGCAGAACTCCAACTGCAATAAAACATTTCCTGAATGGTGCTTATGATGTGTGAATTTGTTATTAACCTATTTAATAAATATAATACAAGCCAGAACACTGCTTATTAGACAGTAGTTGTTAAGCCTTGAAGGAGCCTCATCTGCCAGACCCACACCGGTCACTCAGCAGAGCATGCTCAAAGAGAAATACATGCCTCCTGAGGCATGAGAGAGAGGGTTTGTAAAGCTGTAGGAGCAGTCAGGACACTCTGAGTCAAGTGAATCAGCCCTATGATAGACCAAGTGGATCCAAAAGGAATGGATCCTGACTTTTGAAACGCCCTCTGTGTTGTTGCATATGAGTAGCAAAAATGAATGATGTGCTTCTAGCCCTGACACTTAGGTACCTTAAAATCAAATGTCCATTATTATTGTACCATGGACCCCCTGAAGTCTACCAAAACCTGAAAGTGGGATATGACCTTTGAGGCTGGCTGAAGTGAGGGGTAGATGCAAATAATGCCTATGGGAGATGTCAGTAATGGTAGAGATTCCAGTTCTGCTGTAATCTGACATTTCACTTTATTCCAGGTCCACTGAAGCCTTTGCAGTTAGTTATGAACTTTATGTAGTGTTTCAGTGTCTTGAGGACCCAAGGGAGTTACCCCCAAAAGGTAAATGACAGGAGGAGATGTACCAAGGGGGATGGAGCACAGAGAGACCAAGTTGAGGAAGGCAGTGCATCTTTTTGTGAGTGAGGAGACAACTTACCAGACTGCCTCCACTGCAGTGGCAGACTTTGAGGTTTTGGAAAGAAGGAAAAAATGTGAGGGAACAGGAAGAGGTGGAGCCAGTACCTTTGAATACTTTGCATGAGACTTTTTGCTTGGTTCATCATGGGAACCATGCTCTGTGAAACTAGTTTATACAGATAAAAAATTCTAAAAGCACCGGACCTGAAATTCTTTTGACCTACCATTAAAGACATGTAAGTTATAAAAATGCCTGCTGTATCCCTCTGCGTAAGGACTGAGTTACCATTTTCAGCTGCAGCCTTAGTTATTAAAAACTTCATCCTAACCATAAAGAGTGTATTTCTCTGATTTTTGTTTAGGAAAACATGAAGGTCCACGATCCTTAACAGAGAACAGTTAAAGAACTTCAGTAAAATGTAAAAATAATGTAAAAATAAAGTGTCTCCAGCTCAGCTGGTCCAGGCCCAAAAATATTATCCACTTCAGGTTACACACTTCTTAGGGGCTGTCACCAGTATAACAAAAGAAACAGAGTTAGGTATGCACTGGGTAATTGGTGATCCTGCTGGAGGACAATTTTAGTCCAGTTCCTCTGTATTCCTCCTGATTGGGGATGGGGGTGGGGTGGGAAAGGAGTAGCAACTTCTCATAAATTCTCACAGGTGTCCCTTCAAAAGTCATAACATGTTTAGGTTCCGGATTCCAAAAGTTTTCAGGTCTGGCTGCTTTGTCTCTCAAAGAGGTAAATGATCATTGAGATGCTGGAACTCCTGGGATCTAGCAATTGCTACAGAATTAACTAGTTCAATCCAGACACTGGAAGTATAAATATTTGGTTTGCTGATTTTTTTTTAATACACTGGGCAGACAAACAAAATAGGTTTCTTTTTTAATAGTCAAGATATAGCACATATTTCAGGGTTAGTCAATGCCTGATGTAGAGACCTGGAGGAACCCTGGCTTTGCCTTTGCCTTCAGGAGAGTTTGGATCAGACCTAGGATTGCTCAGTAATGTGCATGATTGAGAGCAAACAAGACTTGGTCAAAGAACTTTGTATATAGTGGGTTTAGAAGCCCTTGCTTGAGAACACATTCTTCAGCAGCAAGAACAGTAGCAAAAGCATATCAGCAGAACATTGTAGTGATTTACATGCTGCAAAGAATATTTTCTGCTGTGAGAATAGCTGGTTTGTTAGGAGAGCAGGTTATAGAAATCCATTGCAAGTCTGGTTCTCTGAGAGCAATTGGTAGATTCCTGTCTGGTAGAATTCAAATTGTATCTTTCGTCCACTTCTTAATGGCAAAACCCAAAGTAACCTTGTTTATTATATAAAAAGGTGAAGCAAAGCATGTGTTATTCTTGAGTTACACAGAATATCTGGTTCTACTAATAAGACCATGTTGGCAGTACAATACTATAAGCATCAGGTAATAACAAGCTAATCTGTGCCTATGGGTATATAACATTCCCTTACTGAGGGTGAGCTTCTAGAGTTGACAGACTTGTGGGTAATTAAGAACAGATTCACCTCTGTTCCCCTGCTTTCCACCTCCAAATTTTCTGGCCATACCCCTTCTCTGATTTCAATTAACTGGTCTGACTGCTGTGGAACCCATGTCATGCTGCAGAGCATATAGGCTAGGCAGACCCTCTCCCCAGTGAGAAATGAGAGCTTGTTACTGACATCACATACCCTGCCTGCTCATAATACATTCCTCATGGAATTCAGCAGGGCATAAGCTTTCCCAAAGTTGTGACTTAGCAGGTGCAGCCTGAACTGCAGCTGGACTTGTTCACACATTAGGCAGTTTGGAAGCAGCTCGGCATTTTTCCCTCCCAGTGTTTCTCTCGGCCTCTCCTGCTTCTCCCCTCCTAAAAGAAAATCTTTGTTGGCCTCCTTGACTGTGTTCTAGACAGAACATAAGTAGCCACTCACCTCCCTTGTACAGGGCATAGTGCCAGTTGAGTAAGGGAGATTTTGGTTTCCCAAGAAACCTGTGCCTTTACATTCTACTCCAGTCAAGTTCAATTCCCACCATCAGGAATGGTGTTAGGCCAAACACAGTTATTGTCAGCAGTGCCCATTTAGGGCCACGGGTGTATTCCAGCCTGACTTTGTGTTGGTATTGCTTGATGCCAGTATCAAATAGAACCGCTGTTTTTATTATATAGTTACAGAAGATACTTGAGCTATTCCTATGGATGCAGTTCCATATTGGTTGGCATTTTAATGACACAGATTCCATATCCAAAGGGAAGTAATATTCAGAGATCTGAATAGTTTTATCATCTTTACATCAGATCAGCAGGCTCAGGCTATCTGTTTGGCTCGTGGTTATTTTTGTAGATAGTGCCACAATGCCGCTGAGTAAGGAAACAAGCCTGGGTGTGCTGGAGCTTTTGTTTGCTTCTGCAGGCACTATGACACAGAAATCTCAATCAGGTACTAATCCAGAACGTGTTTGAAATATCTATAAACTGGTGCTTGGGAGTGTAGGCCCTCCTGAATTCACAACGAACAGAAGGGTCTTGGTATTGGCTACCTAGGTGGAGGGTGATGTCTTTGTATCCATGGTGGGAAGCCTGCAGCCAGAAAGAGGATGGTGCAGCAGCCTTTGTGTTTGCATTTTAAACAGTATTGCCACAGCCTTGCATCTTGCTTACCTGGTGCATTACGATAGGAAACTTGAACAGAAATGGGGAAAACCATCCGGATCAGTGTACAGTCTGCATTGAATAGGGACCTAATTCCTTAGCGTACTGAGAAATGTCTGTGTCTCAGAGGATAAGCAGAAGCAGGGAGTGGCACCATTTGTTGCTCAAGCTTCCTGCAGGTGAAATAGGTGCCTTGTGAAAAGAAAATACATTCAAATTCTGTCTCCTGTCATGCTTCCCAGGAAATCCTTCTCAGTTCTGTGTCAAAGAGTTTTGGTTCACTCTTGAGACTAGTTGCAACAACACTATGTAGAAAAAGTCCTCCTGGTCCATTTTTGTCTCCATGAGAAAGAAGGAAAACACAGCTGGTGTTAGTGGTGAGCCAAGCTGCAGTAACAGTTTAAACATCCATGCTTATTGTCAGCAAAATTGGACGCAGTACTCCTAAATGTGCTGATGCTTTACAAATTATAAGGTCAATCAGAATTTTACTGCTATTCCTGTGCTTTTTGCATTCAAGGTCATTAAGACCTGCTCCTCAGGTAAGTAGATATCTAACACTTGCCCATCTTGCTGCAGCAAAACTACCAGTTGCACATTTGGCCAGAATGCTCTTGTTTCATTTGTTCCTTGGTGGCATCTGACCCAGCATGTGCGAGTCCCAGGCTGGCTGTGTAAAGAGAGCTTGAAAAAGCTCTGTTAAAGTTTTGCTCTTTTGTAATCAAGTGTTTTTAGTGGAGGACTGCATCTTGTCCATTTTTCATCTCCAGCATTCTCTTGTACAGCTGATTGGGTTTGGAGGTTCAGAGATAAAACTTACTTTTCACTTCTACAAATATGTTCTTTTTTATTTTTCTGAGTGTAGTTCTCATATTTGTGAAGTCATGGGCAGTCCAGTGAAGTTCCTGCTGATTGGGAAGAAAGAAACATAACCCCTGTTTTAAAAAGTAAAAAAAAAGATTACTTAGGGAATTACAGGCCAGTCAGTCTCACCTCTGTGCCTGGCAAGATCACGGAGCAGATTCTTCTGGAAACTTCGCTGGGGCACATGGAAGATACAGTGCTCAGACACAACATAGCTCCACTAAGGCAATTCATGCTTGACAAATCTGGTGGTCTTCTGTGGAATGGTTACTGTGTTGATGGATAATGGCAGAGCAACTGACATAATCTACCTGAACTTCTGTGAGGCATTAGACACTATTCTGCATGACGTTTTTGTCTCTAAGATGGAGAGACACAGACTTGATAGATGGACCACTTGATGGATAAGGAATTAGCTGGACAGTTGTACTCAAAGAGATGAGGTCAATGGCTTCATGTCGAAATAGAAACCAGTTATAAGTGGTGTTCTCAGGGGTCCAGTGCTATTTAAAATCTTTGAGGCAACATGGACAGTGGCATTGACTTGCATCCTTAGCAATTTTGCTGAAGACTACAAACTGCATGGTGTGTTTGACACACTGGAGGGGAGGGAAGCCATTCAGACGGACTTTGATAGGCTTGAGATTCAAGTCCAAGGTCCTACATCTGGGTTGGGGTAATCCCAAGCATAAATACACACTGGGTGGTGGAGGAGGTGAGAGCAGTCTTGAGGAGAAGGACTTGGGACTGCATATCCTGGGCTGTATCAAAAGAATTGTCACCAGCAGGTCAAGGGACCTTTCCCTGCTCTTCTGAGATCTTACCTGGAGTCCTACTTCTACTTCTGGAGTCCCTATATAAGAAAGACATGGAACTGTTGGGGCAACTTCAGAGGAGGCCACAGGGATGATCAGAGGGCTAGAGCACCACCCCTGTGAAAACAGGCTGAAGGAGTTTGGGTTCTTCAGCCTGGAGAAGGCTCTGGGAGGGACCTCCTAGCAGGTTTCCAGTACCTGAAGAGGCTACAGGAAGCTGAAGAGGGACATCTTATAATGGACTGTAGTGATTGGATAAGGAGATGATTTCTAGCTAAAAGAGGTAAGATTTGTATTGGATCATGTGAAGAAATTCCTCCCTGTGAGGGTGCTGAAGCACTGGAACAGGTAGCCCAGGGACATTATCGATGCTGCATCTCTGGAACTGTTCAAAGCCAGGTTTGCTGGGTCTCTGGGCAACGTGGTCCGGTGAGAGATGTCCCTGCCAACAGCAGGTGTGTTGGAACTGGATGATCTCTGAGGTCCCTTCCAAGCTAAACCATTCTGTTATTCTGTTCCGGTTTTGTGAACAATTATAGTTCTCTCATTGGTCAGAAACTCTTTGTTCATCTCAGACCAAAGCACGTTCCTATTCACATGGGTCATAATCCAGGAGACTTTGTCCTTTGAGGGGAAAAATGCACCTAGCTGTGTTGCAGAGTACACAGGTCCATTGTAACATGGGTGTAGTTACAATTTCTGTTGTCTCTTTTGCAGGCCTTGAAGCCATCCAACCACGCCACCATCCAGAGCATTGTGAGAGCCGTTGGAGTCATCCCAGGCATCCCTGAGCCTTGCTGCGTCCCTGATAAAATGTCTTCTCTTAGTATCTTATTCTTTGATGAAAATAAAAATGTGGTTCTTAAGGTGTACCCCAACATGACGGTGGACTCCTGTGCGTGCAGATAATGCCTTGGGAGGCCCTGTGGAAATGCTTTGATCCATGGCTGGCGTGGGAGGGTTTCATGATAGCTACTTTCTGTTTGCACTGCCAATGCATTTCCTTCAGACAACACAGAATGGGTTCTGAATAGAAATAAAAAGGAAAGAAATGAACTTCATTTGGAATTGACTGAGATGCAAGTCTTGGCTGTGGGTACTGACTGTGTTGAAATCAAAAGGCAGAAGAGGAATTTGCAGAAGGGACTTCAAGATTTCTGAAGCTGCCAGAGGATGTACCAATCTATTTTTGTGCAAGCATCTTGGAAGCAGCAGTAGCTGTTCATTTTTGTCTCTGTTCTGATGGTGGCTAATAGGAAGGACAATTAGAAATGCACACTGCTCTCCATTCTTAAAGCTAAGCTTTCCTGCTGTAGGTTATTGAATAGTGCAGCAAGGAAGCAAAACAATCCGACATCCTCAGAGCCTGCAAAGCGAAGAGGCCAAGTGACATGTTTACTGCACGTATTCTAAAATGCACTTGAAATAATGAGTAAATCATGGTATTTGATTCCTGACATGATGTTATTTGGTGAATAATTATTTGCTGTAGGCATTCACTGCAATTATTTCATGAAAACTGCTTCTGGTTTGTGAATCCTGAATGCTACATTAATCAAGTAGTTAATTTTTATTTTTGTCTTAGTTCACTTCTGCTCTGAAGACCAAGTTGGCTGTATCTATGCTGTCCATTTAAGATTTCTTTTAAAAACTCATTTGAGAAGCTGCAAGCAGGAAAGAAAATGGCTAAGAAACATCAGGCACAGCTGTAAGTGTTCACAGAAGCACTTCACACAGAACCCAAATTCCTTTTCCAGCAGCACAATCTGTAGAGGATGATGCTTTATAAAGTACTTTTGTCTGGTGAGAACAAGGCTTTAGTTTGTGCTACGAGTAAATGCCAGACAACGCTTGCTGTAAGTTACCTATATGACTATCTAAAATAGTCTGTTTAGGGGTGCAAATATTCATAGGGAATAAATTAATTCCCCATCATGGCGAGAGTTAAATTCTCTACTTTGGAGCAGCAATTCCTCAGCATTCTGAAGGTGACAACTTTTTTCCTGAGTATGTGCATTTTAGTTTCATAGCTCTTTGAGGTTGCTTTAAACACTCGGTCACTGGTCTTAGTGTTCAGTCACTGGTGCCCTCCTGTTCACCAGCCTCACTAGTGTGCATGTGCAGGAATGCAAGAAGCATGAAGGTGGAATAGGGAGCCTTTTGTTAGTCACTTTTTACCTGCACCAAGTCTCATTGGAAGGTGACAAGAGTTTAAAAGAAACACTGCTTAGTCCCAGATGCAAGTTCTGTTTGTGGCTGCCACCTTCCCCTGCTCCAACAGTGTAACCCTGCAGTCAGATTCCCAAGGTGTGCCACTAGTATATGTTTTTTTTTGCTCCAATTAAGCAACACTATTAGCTGTCTGAGTCAATTGCTTTCACAGAAACACAGAATTATTGAGTCTGGAAAAGACCTGAGATCAAGCCCAGCCTATGACCTGACATAACCACATGGTTCAGACTGTGGCACTAAGTGCCACATTCCAGTCTGTCCTTAAACACCAATAGGGATAGTGACTCAACCGCTGCCCTGGGCAGCCTCTTCCACCCTTTATGTTAGTATTCCAAGAGCTGTGTGACAGTGTATTGCCTGTAAATGGAAAAGTCTGTGTTTCTAGAGGCCGTGTGCCATCTTTGCCATATAGAAGCATCAGCGCTAAGCATGAGGCTGTGTGCATTTAGATTTATGTTCATTAGATCAATGTGCAGAAGAAAAGTCAGACATTCTGTCTGACTTAAAATGGGGGGTAAAAACTGTTTTTCTCCTGGTTGAAAGGATAGTTGCAGTCAACTGAGGGATGTCCATGGCTGTGTCTTTGTAAGGAAAAAGAACCTGTCTCTCTAGTGTGGGGCTGTGTGGGAATGCCACCTCAGCTTTAAGGACAGGCAAATACTGGGCCCAGTGGTGTTAGGACGGGGGGGGGGAATGCCAGTGGGTAAACGATGTGGGCTCAGACTCCCAGTAGATACCAAGCCCTGCAAACAAAAATCAATGCAGAAATGCCTCCTTCTGTCATGAAAGCGCCGAGAAAGCACAAAGTGGAAGGGTGAGGCATACAAGTTCTCATAAGAAGAATTCTTGGAAGAGGGGGTGCGTGTCTAGGGATGGGAGAGGTTTAAGGGTGGAGGGCGTGTAGGGGAGAGGCTCTTAGGGTTGGTTCTGGGTTGGTACGGAAGGCAGAGAAGTGGATGGGGTAGGAGCACTGGCGGGGGATTTGGGGGGACGTTGGCTTTTATGGGGGAGGGGAGAGGTTGCGGGGATAGCAGGGATCTTAAATGGGGAGGGCTTTGAGAACATGAAGGCTATGCCTGTGACAGCCACGTTGTGTGTAGGGACACTGCGTGCGCCTGTGCTTGTGGCGGAGCCCCTTTATACAGGGTGGCCTCCGGGCTTTTCCTGTCCCCGCAGCACAGGCGGCCTGGCCGTTCCTCACGGCACCGCAGCCAGGCTCAGCCACCCCACTCACCGCCCACCTGCTGCCCGCAGCCAGCCGGGGCGAATCCCCCACCTCTTCCGCGGTGGTGCTAGGGCTGCAACGCGCCGCTGCCGCAGGTACCAGGACAAGGGGCACTGCCGGGGTGGGGCCAGGACGGCAGAAAGGCGGGAAGGAAGTGACTGGTTCCAGGTACAGAAGTAAGTGAGCGGTACTGCTGCTCCCATGGTGTTCCGCTTATCGCCTCACTCTCTTTGCTTTCTCGTTCCCATCCGTTCCCCTCCTGCTTCCCTCAGCGCTTCGCTCTCTGGCCGCGGCTTCCCCTGTGCCCGTGCCCGCTCCGGCTCCCCTCGCCTCGTTCTCTCTTCCGTGGCTCCCCTTTCCCCGTTCCCCATCCCTGGCCGATCCCACTCTCCGTTTCCCTCCTTCCGTGGCTCCCCCTGTCCCTCGGGGTAGCTCGGGGCGACCGCTCGGCAGCGGTGTCGTTCACTGTGTGTCAAAGGCAGGTTTTATACAGGGGAAGGCCCGTGGGGCTGCATTTCTGTAATTCTGCGGTTAAGTCCCTGCATTCAGCTGTGGTCTCACACGCTGCCCCACATCAGTAAATAAACGCACCGGGATCTGGGGTATGCACTGCCCTATAGGGCAGAGCTCTGGGTCTGGATGTTGTTTGCTGTGTTGCTGTCATTGTCGTTGCAGCAGATGATCTGCTGTAGAATACTTGTGTTTTTCAGAAATCATTCCAAAATGTACAAATGTGAATATGTAAAGCATATATAATCCTAACTGTCTGTCTGTGTGTGTGTGTAAATAAATACACGTCATGGTCTGGGGCTGGACTGGACACAAGATGATCGGTAGCTACTCTCACTAGAAGGGGAAACGCAAGAGATACGGGTGAGCGACCTACAGGCTGGAAAACAGAACTGCAACAACTTTAATGGAGATATAGATAATATGAAACCTGTACAAACCCCATTCCTACTCCGACTCCCTGCTGGCCATTACATCACTGTCACCGCCGATGCATGTGCTGGTCCGAGCTGATGGCCATCGCTCACCCAGGTGCAGGCACCAGAGAATCGATTGGATGCTGTAACAGCACATTCGGAATCTGCTGCGCCCTCCACGTGCTTTTCTGTGCTCAGTGCAGCCTCCCGCTGGCCAACTTCCGGTACTGCAGTCCGAGTAGGTTGTACCGCAGGCCCAGTGCAGGCTCACGCGTTTCTGTGCTCCGTGCTGCCACCCGGTGACAGAGTGCTGATACCACAAGTTATGTGAAGAGTCGCAGCCGGAAGCTGTGTGAGGTGTTTACAAGATACAGGGCCAAAAATGGAAACAGCAGCAGGAGATGCCAAACTCTTGTGCATAACTCCCCAACACAAAGAAAAACACCAGCTGGTGATGTGGATAGAGGTATCACTCACGGGGAACACGGACAATGAGCCTCCTCTGAGCCGGCCAAGTCCTCCCACCGCGGGCTTCCGCCGGTTGTCCGCAATCTCCGCCCTTCCGTAGGCTGCGCTGTTGCCACCTTCTTTCGACCCTCCCTGCACGCCCTTGGAGGTCTCCGCCCTTTGTCGCAAGTTCCGTTCCTACTCGGGACTGGGTAGAAGGGGTGGTTACGCTGGGGACCTTGAAGGCGCTATGCGGCTGCCAGCGCAGCCCCGTGGTGCGGTGAGGGGTTTTGGGGCCACCGGGCTGCGTCCGTAGAGAGG
>VZRI01007683.1:14851-25137 GCA_013397515.1 Upupa epops
ACAGCTCCGGGTGCTGCGTGAGGGGTTTGAGAGGGAGGCAGGCGTCCCTTGTGCTGGTGAAAACCAAGGAAGACGTTCCTTGCTGAGCCTGAAGCAGAGGTTGGGGTGGGAAGTTTGCCAGACATCAATGACAATACTGGTGTTTGGGTTTTCAGGGCCTTGTAAGGGATAGTTGGGGGTGTTGGTCGCTCCTCTGCTGCCGAATGTTGATTGGCCCTTTCAGAAGCTGCCGCAGACAGCTGGTGGCCTGTTTGTGCCTTCCAGATTTTCACCCTTTTTCTGAGGTGGGGGTGGGGGGGTGGAGGCAGAATATGTGTCTGCAGGGACCCGGGAGATGAAGTATTTGCCGTAGCAAAGCTTAAACCGTTTGTTGCGCAGTGGGTTTCTGTGCGTTCACATTAACGGCTTGTTAACAGTGAGGGTGATGTTGGCATAGCTCCCTGGGGCAGTGTGGCTGCTCCTTAGTGAGCTCACACTGCTCTGTATCTGTGTGGAAAGGAGAGGGGCTACGAAGTGCCCCACAGCAACATCCCTTCTTTTTTCTCCTTGCACACGCCGTGTTTGCAGGGCCTTAACTTTCTGTTGCTGTGTTGGTGAAGTTTCCCGAGCTCTAGCCCCCCACAGTCTCTGAAGTCTCCAGTGGTTGCCAGAAGGGTTATTTTTGTGCTTCTAGCCCTCTGTTCCTTCCTTATGGAGAAGGATTATAAATCACATACTGAACTATGCTCCATTAAGCACTCACAAGAGTTGCTTAAACTGTGCATTTGAAAGTCCTGCTTCAAGCAAAGTATTTACAAAAGAGGGCTTTTTTTTCTTTATTTAGGTGAGTGTGGCACCAGAATTTTGACGGCTAGATTTGGCAGCTAAATTGGTGGAACTACTGGAAGAAAATATCAGGAAAGTGAGTGCTTATCTTTAAAAGAATCTTTACACAGACAGGTACCTGGATGTTTGATTTTTCAGGAAGCAAACCCCTTCAGTGTTTTGCTTTAACTGAAATTCCAGTAGTTAGAGAACAAAAAATGTGATCATTGCTCAGGGTTTCTCTAGAGAGCTCCCTTGCCAGAATGAATAGGGAACAGACTGTATGCTAATAGAGATGCTGTATGAAAGGTGTTATTCTTGACAGGAAAAGAGCTTTGTGAAACATCACCACTGTTTCCCATAGGGCCTCCATCATGCTTGTTCAGTAATCGTGAGCTTTGTTACCGAACAGTCTTCAACAGTTTTGTACAGCAGAGAGTATCTTGGTTTACTTTCGGTCTTACACTTGATCCTTGTACCTCCAGAATGTGTAATATCCCCACAGGAGAACATCCCCAACCTGTACCAGTAGGGCAGCCCCGATGCAGTTGTCAGCATCAGAAATGAGCATCCTGTTTTGGACAACATGACTTGTGAGGAAAAGAGCTGGCTCCTGTTGGAGAGCTGAGTGTTGTGACTGATCCCACACCCCCTGCCCTCCCCAGGCACTTTGTGGGAGGCAGTCCTTAAGCCAGCACCATCTACAATTGTGGAATTCTGTATGTGAAATTCTGTAAGTTCTCAAGGTTGAAAACTATGTACTCGGCTCTCTCTCTGATATGTTTATACACCAGCGCACGCAGCATAGGCAATAAACAGGAAGAGCTGGAGGCCATTGTGCGACAGGAAACCTCTCATACAGCAGCTATCATGGAAACCTGATGGGATGACTACCACAACTGGAGTGCTGTAATCAATGGATACCTACTTTTCAGAAGGGATAAGCAAAAGAGAAGAGGTGGTGGAGTGGCTCTCTTTGTTAAAGAGAATTGGTGATGATAGGGTTGAGTCCTTATGGATAAGAATTGTGAATAAGGCCAGCAAGAGTGACACAGTGGTGAGAATCTATTATAGAGTACCCAGTCAGGATGAAGCAGATGAAACTTTTTATGAAAAGTTCAGAGACATTTTACCTTTGCTACAGCTTATTTTCATGGGGGGACTTCAGCTTCTGAGATGTCTGCTGGGAATACAGTACAGCAGAGAGAGAACAGTCCTGGAGGTTCCTGGAGTGTGTGGAAAAGAACTTCCTGACACAACTAGAGACGGAGCCAACCAGAGAAGATGCCCTCCTGGACTTAGATAGCCCCTGCTTCCTTGTGGTTTTCTGTAGACAATATGAATCTCTGAAATCTTCAAAAGAGGTGGTGAAGTCATCGTTAGCCTTTGAGACGAGGACAGGAAGGAAGTTAGGAAATTGAGCTGAAACTCTTGAGTGAGAATATTGAATTTAAACTCCTATGGGAAAGGGATAGATTATGTGATAGATGCAATGCAGCCTTCTGCTCTGGTCAAGCATATTTGTGGATTAATTACAAAATCATAGCATTTCTTAGTTTGAAAATCAACTAAGAGACCACACAGTTTCAACCCCCCTGCCATGGACACTTCTCAGTAGAGCAGATGCCCAGATCCCCATTCAACCTGGTCTTGAAAATGTGGTTCTTGGCAATTGAGTTCCATCTACAGAATCCTTTAATATGAAAAACATATCCCACAAGGAATTACTGTTGCAATTCAACACATACCTTACAAAAATAATGTGTTTTTTAAAAATAAAAATCCAGACATTCTGGCTTGCTAAGAGTTCCTCCCCAAGAGCTCCCTTAAAAAATAGATTCTTTCCTAGGGCACTGTGTACTTGGCCTGTGATAAATGACTGGAGAGGGCTGCTGGCATGCTTTATCTCAGAACCTTAGAAATGTGTTTAAATCTTTAGTATGGTTTCCTTATCTGGCCTCCTTTCTCCAACCACTTAGGGCATACGCAGATCACAGGTAGCTGCTCTGCAAATTGGCTCCCCAGCACAAGATATAAGCCCTGACAACTATAGCTCTGTATCTGTCAGGTCTCCATGAGTGGGCTGTTGTAACTGTTGCAGAACCACTGCACTGGGACTTTTTCTGCTCCACAGCAAATGTCTCCCAGCAAGCCCAGCCCAGTGGGAGTGCAAAGACCAGAGCTGGAAGGTAACAGGAAGAATTCAGAAGAATTTGCTTGTAATTGTCTATATTTGCTTTTGAGTATTACCCTTCCAAAAATGTACTCTTTCTTAGGTATGGCCAGTCATGAAATCCGTTACAGAGAAAATTGATGCTGTAGGTGCATTAAGTCTCACAAACCATTCCCATATGGAAGCCTATTTATAACAACCTCTGAATATGTACCCTCTTGAGCTGGGAACAGGGGCCTTATGGCAATGACAGCTCCCCCCACACCCCTTAAGTTACAGTTGGGGAGTAAAATGAAATGCACTTCACTAAATGAACATTATTGCAGTGTAAAATCCTACCAGGACAAGTTTTACGCATGACTGTAAAAACAGAGGTGTGTGAGACAGAGGGGCGTACTATATTGCAACTGTGTGTGCGCATCACACACTGTGTCATCCAAACCGTGAAACCTGGGACAGAGATATTCAATCTCAAAGTGATGAGGATGAGATCCAAAAGACCCTTGATCGTGCACCAGGCCCCTTATGGCCTCTGGTTAAAACTGACCACAGTGATGATGAGGTCTACAGTGCTCTGTGGACAGGTCCATGGTTGCCAGTGGGACTGGTGCAGTAGAAATATCCCAAGTGTAGAGGTCGAGTATTGTGGCAATTTCATGCAGGGTGGGGGCGAGGTTATGTTGAGTGAGGAAAAACAGGAGGCTTTGGAGGCCAGGAGTGTTTGTGACTGATGCCAGGAGATCATAATTACTGTTTACCTGCTTGAGTGGCATACGGAGCAGGTTATTGATACTCAACAACAGCCAAGAGATGCAACAGGGGAAAGCAATACTCCTTAGAAAATAAACCTACTGTACATGATGTAGCAATGTCCTTACCCTCTTCATGGCTGGGAGCTTGGGATCACTGTTGATTTGAAAAAGCTGGACAACAAAAGAAGTCAAGGGTTTCTGTTACCCAGGAACCAGATTCAAGACCAGTTTTTGTCTTTAGGGTCTCCATACTTAGCATGCTGGATCTGCTCCAGTACTCTGCAGTAATGGTTTCTGTTTTTTTCTTGCTTGATTTCAAGGTCAATGGAGGTGTTCCGAAAAACCTGTGAAAAAGAAGCCTCTCCATACAGACACAGCATCTTCAAACAGCCCTACATCTAACACTGAGGTAATGCAATTTGTATTTTTAATGGAGGAACATGGATAAATATGGGATTGGCAGAAATTAAATTCAGAGTTCTGTGTAATTATTGACTCTGCAAGCTAGGATTAGACTAAGCAGTATCAGATCTCCTGTGTGGAATCCATTTAGCTTACTCCTGTAAGCATGTTTTCTCCCTCCATATTTTATCATTAACTAAGACTAAACAGATGTAATTGTAAGTAGATATCCAAGTCTGGAGAAATCTAAAAAGACATTAGAATCATGGAATCATCAAGCTTGGAAAAGACTTTCAAGATCATCAAGGGCGAACATCTGCCCTACAACCCCAAACCACTAAACCGCCTCCTGAAACACCACGTCTGCCCATTTTTTGAACAGCTTCAGGAATGGTACTTCTTCCCCCTCTCTGGGCAGCCTGGTCCAAGGCCTTTGTGGAAAAAACTTTTCCTATTCAGTCTGAACCTCCCTTGGTGCAACTTGACCCCATTTCATCTTGTCCTGTCACTAGGGACAAGAGGCCAACACCTGCCTCACTACTACTTCTCTTCAGGTAGTTCAGAACAGTGAGGTCTCCCCTCAGCATCTCCTTATCAGACCTGTTCTCCGGACTCTGAATCAGCCCAGTTACCTTTTGCTGATCCCTCTCCAGCACCTCAATGTCCTTCCTATTCTGCAGTGCCCAAGGCTGCACCCAGTACTTCAGAAGCAGCAGCACCAGGGCCAAGTACAGGGACCGGGTCACCCCCTTGGTCCTGCTGGTTGCACTATTTCTGTGGCAGGCCCAGATGCCTTGGGCTTTTTTGGCTGCATGGGCACACTGCTGGCTCCTGTTCGGCTGCTGACAATCAAGACTCCTCTGGGTCCCTCTCTCTTGGGCTGCTTTCCAGCCACTGCTCCCCATGCCTGTAGTGCTGCTGGGGGTGGCTGTGGCTGAAATACAGGACCCTGTATTTGGCCTTTTTTGACATTGGTGTCAGTATGTATGTACCCAGATGGCTCAAATAACCAGGTGTTGTGTGTGATAGGTGCCAATGTGTCAGTCTCAGCAGATAGAAGTGTCTATAGGTATGGACTGTTGAAATGATTGTTTTAAGGAGGTGAATTAGACAGACAAGGAAAGGGAGCTGCTCCCCTGACACATTGGCAGAACAGCCCATCCAGCCCACCTGCCCCATGTGTTGCTGGCAGCACAGTGAGGGCAGGGCTGCCCTGTGCAGAGAAGAGATGGAAGCTCCAGAGCTGTGTGGTCACCTGTTGAGGACATCTGCCATCTTCCTGCGTCTTGGTGTTCCCAGCTTCCTGCCTGCTGCCTTTGTGGGTTAGAAGCAGGACAGGACAGTCGGTACAGGATTATGCAGCTTCTCTTCTGGGGTTAACTAGCCCCACACAGAGGTGAGTGTGCTGGGTCAGGGCAGGTAAATCAGCCAGTCCCCGGCAAAGGGCTGCAGTGCTGGGACCATGGGGGTGCTTTCGGGTGCAGAGGCAGTGACCGTTGCAGGATGGGAGAGGCTGATGGAGCTGGGTCTGTTTAGCCTGGAAAAGAGGAGGCTCAGAGGTGACCTTATCGCTGTCTATAACTACCTAAAAGTTGGTTGTAGTCAGGTGGGGGTCAATCTTTTCTCCCTGGACACTGGAGACAGGACAGGGGGTCACAGTCTTAAGCTCCATCGGGGGAGGTTTAGAGTTGACATTAGGAAAAGTTTTTTTACTGAAAGAGTGATCCGATTTTGGAACGGGCTGCCCACGGAGGTGGTTGGGTCGCCGTATCTAGAGGTGTTCAAGGTTAGGCTGGATGACGTGCTGAGTGGCATGATCTAGATGTCAGATGTTTAGGGTTACTTGGTTGGTTTTAGGTTGGACTGGATGATCTTTAAGGTCTTTTCCAGCCTCACCATTACTGTAATACTGTGATTTGGGCAGAGATGACTGTCGCTACTCGCCGCGCCGCAGCCTCCGGACAGGAGAATTGTGGGGATGCTGCCCTCCTGTGGCCAAACTTGGGTACTACACCCAAGTAGCGGTGAGCGGTTTTGCGCTTGGTGAGGTTACCTCGTGAACAAATCCCGATGCCGCAGCTTACCTGTGGGTTATATAAAGAAACACGGCGGGCAGCAAATATCGTGTAAGTGTTACTAGGTGTGCTGTAGTGTCAGCAATGGAGACAACAGCAGGAATAATAGTAAAGGGTTCCTTCCAACCCCCTTCTTTTTGAGTCCGAGCTCAGCAGGTCCTTTAGCCCATGGCAGCTTCTGAGATGTTTGGACAGCAACGTTTGGAAAAGGAGAGGTAGCTGGCGGAGGTAAGAGATTTAGAGCTGATTCGGTTTTGGGAAACCTGGATTTCTCAGTTTTCTGGGGGAAATTGGGTGTTCTTGTGCTGCCTGAGTTTGTGCTCTGTTTGAAGGTGATGCATGGTGGGTTTGGGCAAGTCTAGTCAAGGTAAAGGAGCAGCAGGTGAAAGTTGGTGTAGGTAAGTGTTGGGTTTGGACTGTATCTCAGTGTGTGCCTTTCGTTTTGATTTTTGCAGGTGATGGATATAGGTTAATGTGGATTCCACCTCTATTTTCTGAGGATGCAATTAATGTTCCAGAGTCTGGCACTAAAACTACTGCAGTTGTGTAATTACTAATCACCATTCTTTCTGTCTACTTACATCTCAACAACTGCTTGAAACTCAACTTGATCATTGAAGTCTGTTCCTTGGGAGGAGCTCAGAACAAATTTTCATCATTTTTTGAAGGAACTATTATCTACATTAATTGTATGCCTTTTGTTTTCTTCATTCTTTAAGGCAGCATGGCTCTGCAGTACTTTCATACTTACAGCCATCCTTCAAAACCACATGTCTAGTGAAATTTCAGTGCCTCAAAATGAAATATTATAATTAGTCATCTCAGTTTTGCTGGGTGTAGCTGCACATCTATAACTGAGCTGAGGTGGGTTGATAATGAGCACAGGTCTTTGCAAAGAATTTACCCACTGTTAGTAAACAGTTGGTTGAAAGGGCACACACGACTTTTGCTGACCTCTCAAGCCTTGCGTACTTCCTAGTGGCAAAGAAGGAGGAAAGATGAATACAGATGAACTACTCTAACAAAGGAAATCAGGGAGAACTGCAGAGCCCTTGCAGACACGATAAGAAAACTGCAAGTAGGTTTATTTTGACAAGAAGCAGCAGTGACTAGTGCACAAAGGAAGCCTTTAAAGAATGGCAATTTGAGGTAAGTGTGTGGAAAAAATTAAGAGGATATCACCAGGAGAAAGAATATTAGCATCAGAGGATTTATATCTTTCCTGTGTGGCAGAGTTTCCCTTCATGTTGCCTCAATCTGTGTCAGTAGTACTTCTCATATCCAGAAGCTGCCATGATGGCATTTCAGGCAAACTGGAACCTGTCTAGAAATCTTACAGAATAAAAGAAGAATAAGCAGAAAGTGTTAGATTAGATACTGAAAATTTACATCCAGCTGAAGAGGAGAACAATCCCATTATCATCCAAATGTACAAACAAGACCACATTTCCCAATTACATCTCTACTTGTAGCCACAAGGCAAAGTAGTAAAAATCCAGGAAGATTCCTGAAGTTGACCCATGTCAGCACCTGTGAAAGTGGCAGGGAAATCTGAATGCTGAAAATTCTTTCAAGTAGCTATGAGGAATGCACAGAGAATAGCAATGTTTTACCTCTTCAGGTTGTGTCTTTAATTCATTTCTGACATAGAAGTAGACTTCTGTTTGCCCCTCTGCTGCTACATGTTGCACAGAGTAGGACAATAAACAAGTTTATTTTAGCTAAAACAAATGAGTTTCATATCATAGAATAATAGAATGGCTTAGGTTGGAAGGGACCTCAGAGATATCCAGTTCTAACCCCCTGCAATGGGCAGGGACACCTCTCACCAGACCAGTTTGCCCAGAGCCCCATCCAACCTGGCCTTGAACACTTCCAGAGATGGATCATCAACAATGTCCCTAGGCAACCTGTTCAGTGCCTCAATANAAAGGCATTCAGCAACTCAGAAGGCATTCAGCAACTCGAACAATGTCCCTAGGCAACCTGTTCAGTGCCTCAATACCGTCACAGGGAGGAATTTCTCCATAATAGACAATCTAAATCTTCCCTCTTCAGTGTGAAACCATCTACCTTGTCCTATTGCTAGAGTCCCTCATAAAAATTCCCACTCCAGCTTCCCTGTGGTCCCCTTCAGGTACTGGAAGGCTGTGATAAGGTACCCCTGGGAACCTTCTCCAGGCTGAACATCCCCAATTCCCTCAATGTGTCTTCACAGGGTAAGTGCTTCAGCCCTCTGATCATCGTGGTAGCCCTGCTATGCGTGCACTCTGATAGTTCCATGCCCTTCTTTTGGGGACTCCAGAACTGAATGCAGTACTCCATGTGAGGTCTCAAGAGCAGAGTAGAGGGAAAGTATCACCTCAGTTGACCTGCTGGCTACAATTTGCTTTCTGGGCTGCAATGTGAAGCTGTGTTGGCTGTCACCAACCACATGTTGTTTTCCATGTCTCTGTATAGTTGCCAGGAGGACCTGCCTCACGATCTTGCCAGGCACAGATGTGAGACTGACTGGCGTCTAGTTCCTCAGGTCATCTTTTTTAACTTTTTGAAAACGTGTGTTATGTTTCCCTTTTCCAGTCAGCAGGAACTTCACCAGACTGCTGTGGTTTCTCAAATGTGATGGATAATGGCCTAGCAACTTTATCCACTGGTTTCCTCAGGACCTGGGGATGCATCTCATCCATAGGCTTGTGAAATAACAGGTTCTTTGTACAATCACAAACCTAATCTGCTTTTGTTTTGGGTGGTGCTTCTTTCTCCCAGTCCCAGCCTTTGACTTCTGTGACCTGGGTAGCAGTGTTTGAAAGCTTTCCAGTGGGGACTGAGGCAAAAAAGTTACTGAGTAACTCAGCCTTATCTCAACTGACCAGGTCAGCTGTTTCCTTCTGGAGAGGGCCCACATATTTCCTGGTTTTCCTTTTTTTCATTGCTATACCTATAGAAGCTTTTGTTGCTTTTGGTGTTCCTGGCCAGATGTAATTCCACCTGGGCAGGGTGGTGAACTGGGTGATCTAATCCAACATTCTGTGATCCTAGGATTCCATGTTGAGAGGTCACTTGTTTGCTTTTTAAAATCTCACTGAAAATAAAGAGCCACGCCTGCTGTATCTAAGACTGCATAAATGCTCCCAGTGTGTGGCCTCTGTATTCTGTTCTGATTGAAGTTGTTCAAAATGCTGTCTACAGAAATCCTACAACAAATAATGTAGAAGTGTAAGAGATTTAATGTTTCATTCCTGTCCAGTGACTCTGAATTTTGTTTTCTTAAGTACTGTGCGTTTCTGGGTATTTAAGTAAAGAATTGACCCTGATCACACTGTGTTCCAGCCTCTAGAGTAATATCCTGAAATCCCTCAATCAGAGCTGGACATGGGGCTCTTAGAAATGCATATTTTCCCATGAGAAACCTGGCTTGGGGGAGCTGGAAGTTTTGGGCTGCTCTGAAGTGATGTGTACAGCAGGGATGCCCACTAGACAGATGCTTGGGGTGCTCCCTCACTGCAGATCTTGTGGCTGGGAACAAGATTATTGTGGTGCCCTGTAGAGAATATCCTAGCGGATCAAGGGCACGATATTTTGCTCAAGGCCTGTTTGTACAACCCAGCCTGCAGCCCCAGAGGCAGTGTCCTTGAAGCCTCCTAGAATAACAAGATTGAAGAAGAACAGTGATGTTGTAAACAAGAATGAGGATGATAAGACACGTAGACCGCAGAATGGGGAGAGGAGACCAATGTGGAGGCACATGCAGATCTGCAGATAACCATTCATGTGGAAGTAAGCATGCATGATCAAGTTAGTTTAGACAATAGTGGTTTTGCTTATGCCGTATGAACCCTGTAAAACCCTATAAAAGTGCACTGATTAAGGCAATAAACAAAGTTCACTTTTACCTCTGTGAGGACTCCGTGAATATTCCGAGTGGTCTTTATCTGGCGCCTGCAGGGTGGAACCCTTGGCGGGTGGACAGCTCGAGTGGATTCACAGGGTGGGCAGACGCAGACAGCGGATTGGAGCTGGGGGAATAACCGAGGGTGGAGGAACCTGACCGGAGACCGAGGGCTAGGCAGCATCGCTACC
>VZRI01007683.1:26365-73609 GCA_013397515.1 Upupa epops
TGTTGCAGTTAACAGTACAGTTAACAATGGTGAAAAGTTAAACCGTGAGAAGACTCTGTCTTATCACTGCTCGTTAGATTTGGAAATTGCTCTCAAAACTGTAACTCAGTGAGGTTTGTACACACTAGAAGAAGATTTTAAGGTGTACCCTGCTTAGATGAAGCCGGTAGATAACTGGGACAGTTGGATGCTGTGTTTACCTAAGTCACTATTGGAACCACAAGAGTTAGAATTATTTAGATCAGGAATGAGGATGATAAGCAAGACGCTCTGACCACAGAATGAGGAGAGGAGACTGATGTGGAGGTGCGTGCAGATCTGCAAATAACCATTCATGTGGAAGTAAACATGCGTGGTCAAATTAGTTTAGCCAATAGTAGTTTTGCTTATACCATGTGAACCCTGTAAAACCCTATAAAAGTGTGCTGATTAAGGCAATAAACAAAGTTCACTTTTACCTCTGTGAGGACTTCGTGAATATTTTGAATGGTTTTTCTTTAGTGCTCTGGAGTAGCTGCCCAGCAAGGGGAATATTTTGGTTTAAATACATTGCATTCATGTGCTTCTGAAATGAAATCTTTGATTTCTGTTTTACAGCTTTCTGCTTGAAATAGAAGAAATCAAATTAAATAAATCAAATAATGCCTCAGAAAGCCTGGACCCTGCCTGTGCAGCTGTCTCCATGTAGTACTCTCTGTTCTCTAGAGTAAAAACCGATTTGAGGATGTTTCCCATTGCTTTTCACTGGTGTATAAAATGATACCATGGATGCTGCATGGAGATGTATTGCAACTTGCTTTATGTCCACAAATTAATGTGAGATAACTGCAGCCATAACATCTGTGCAAGAAGCAACCACGCACGTTTGCCAACATCAATCAATGCAAGCATCTTTATGAGAATGTGTGAAGTGGGAGTAGAAAGCACTCCAGCTCTGATCCATCACTGCTTTCACTCAAATAATGTATTCATTTAAAAAACATCACCTGCAGCAGTATCTAACAGAGCAAAGAGGGAGGGAGAGCAATAAATTTGCATCAAAGGCTGTTCATTTTCCCTTATGAAGAGGCGAATTTGTGAAACATCTACATGCATGGATCACAAACAGGCAATCTGCTTGCCTTGCTTGTTCCTGAATCATTCCCTGTCTCTAGGGAGGTTTAGCCTCCTGCTTAGTAGCACCTCAATGAAATGATTGTCTTAGGAGCCAAGTTGACCAGGGAATTTTGTTCCTTCCCATCTCCCCGTGCTGCAAACCTGCTGCTTTGGCAGCGCAACTGTGGGGCATCCTCTTTATCCAAATGACGTCCAAGACAGCTAAATACGATTTTACTCTTTACCATGCAACTCTGAGAGTAAGGGCAAGTAAATATCTGGAGCAGAGACCCTCCCCCTCCTGCCATACATAGCATCAACCCAACTCCTTTTGCTCTCTGGCCATCTTACAGGGCTGGTCTTCATCCTCTAAACAGCAGCTGTGTAGTGGAAATACCTTACCAGTGTCTGGCAAAGCAGTTTCTCTTTCAGAGAAGTAACAAAGAGAAGGTGTGATTTTTGTTGCCTCCAGCAGCTCAGCAACACACCTCTCATCAGCAGGCAGAATCTGGCTGGTTAGAGGGCCACACCACCAGTGCTACAAATACGTACTTCAATAGTAATGTAAGCCCTAGAGATTATGGAGATTTTTCAGCAGAACAAAGCCTTATACAGCATAAGGAGCACAGACTTCATGAACAGAAAACAGTTCCACAACAGGTAGAGGACAAAAATGTCATTTCGCATTTATAAACACTGCCATCAATAAAATCAGTCCTTCACTCTGCTGCAGGCTCTCTTACAGACAGGCCCCATTGCTTCATGTGTGGCTTAGAGTTGTGGCTAAAATTCTAAAATAAGACTGAGGACTTACCTGGAGTAAAGTAATCCTAGTTTGCAGTACAAGGCCTCACGAGTGTGTAAGCACTGCAAGCTCCTTTTGAAAAAGGCTCCCATGCTGTATTAGTGGCAGGCCAGCCTGCTTCTCATTTTATTGCTGAATTGTCTAAGTTTTTAGTGGTCATTTTAGTGGTCATAGGAATATTTTTCACCCAGGACCTAATAGGTACCTCTTGGCTGAATCATAGATTAACAAGAAGTGACCAGGAGTGTATTAAAAGCAGTCTAAATCTGCATATGTGCATTTGCAGACTGCAAAGTGCAGCCATTCATCAGCTTGAGAGTTGCAGTGTGCAGCAACACGTTCACTGCAGTGACTGCTGCATTTGTTTCACCTGTTACTCCTAAGGCCATATGTATTTCCCATAGCTGCACAAAGCAGTAACTGTGTAAGGACACTTGACATTCTAGATTCAATATGTGTGTTTAAAAATCCCCAAACTTTACTGAATGTTCTGTCCAATAGATGTGGAAGTGTAACTGTGTATGTGGGCAGGGAAAGCTGTAATTTAAAATCACTATCAAAATAAGGGCCTCAATACAACATGAAGAGATGCTTAACAATCATAAGAGATTTGTTTTGCTAGAAAACTGGGGACACTTCCAACATAACTGAAGCTCTGAAAGTTTCACAAACTGCTGATAAATTACTGTATCTTGATAGAAAAAGGAAAAGAAGGAACCAGCTTTTAAAAAAAAAGGAAAAGAATGATGCTACTATTCCACCCATTTTAACAATAGAATCCCTCTCATGAAAAACAACACTGCAGAGAAACAGATGCAGAAAGAAGAAATAGGAGCAACCAAGACAGAGCACTATGTCAGCTAAACAAGAGAAACAGGAGCATCGTAGTGGTGCTTTGAATAGCAGGCTGTTCTCCATAACAACTTTTGTCTGACAAGTTGTTTTACTGTTTATACTTGACAGGCAGCATTCCAGTAGCTGGGCTAATCACATAAATTTCTGTTTCCACTATTTTCATAGGATGTTGCACAGGTTGGAAATGTAGTACAGTGACCAGTATAGCTTGTGACAGGGCTGTAAACCCGAGCTGGAGAAAAACATTTGTTTCCATCTTTTCTAAACTGAATTCCAGCCAAGGCCCAGCTGGGAACAGGATGACAGTGAAAAATCTGTCATGTATTGACAAGCAAATAGCGAGAATTGAGTTCTTTTACTGACCTGGAACCCTGTTTGAACCTGAAACATCAAGTGCTCTCATCTGCAAATTGTCAATTGTGCAGGCATTAAAAATCAAATTTGTATTGCGACTCTGCAGTGCTCTGTACCACTCTGGTTAGAAACAAACTAATTACTGGCAAGTGGAAATAGTGATAGTGACATATATTAATAATGTATACAGGGGGAAGAGAACAACAGCACACCCATAAAGAGAATCTGTCTGCAGAAGGGAGACATAAAAAGCTGGGGAAGAAAAAATGAATTTTATGGAGGCAATGAGGAAATAAAGATAATTAAAACCAAATCCAAAACCCTTTACCATCATGATGCCCACGTAATGACTTCCCTACAGAAAAATAAAAGCACCATAATTTTGTCTTTTATATATGGGAGAAGAAAGTTGTATTTCTTGTGGCACCAGATATAAGTGACAATGGTTTTCCCTTTTATAAATTCAGATAAGCACCAAAGAGATTGAACCTCAGCATCTGTAAGATTAGAAACATTCTGTTACCATCAGTCTCCCTTCACTAAAGAAATACCATAGTGCCAATGACCTGAGTGGTACCTCAGCAGTTTCTGTCCCAGCCAGGCTTCTCCTGGGGAAAGGGATTAGTTACAGTTTTGTGGAAACTCTTGATTGAATGGGTCTTTCCTGTTGACTTTGGTACTTCCAAGATTAGATAAAAACATCTGGTGAGCTGAGAGGTGAATACCTTATACCCAGGCTAGGGGATGACCAAACCTGCTGACTTGTAGTGATCAAACCACTCAGCACCATGACTGATATCCCCATCACATGATTTGAGACTGTGAACTCCTGGAACAACACCTGGCAGAGGCAGGGTCACTGGCCCAGCAGCTTCCCTGACTGTGTTGCCCAGTCTCTGAGGAAGATGGTATGCTGATTTTATCTAGAGGGAAATATGTGGCTACCAATTCATCTCATTTAATAACCATAACAAATAATTTGTTATATTAATTCTTTTCTATAACTGTCTTTCAGTGGAAACATTGCCTGTTCCATGCTGAAGTTTTCTGTTCACACTGTTCTTCTCCAGTACTCATTAGCCACCTCAAAATGTCCCCTCCTGTGACAGAACTCCATGTAATGCAGAAAACAACCTGCCTATTTTGAAAGTGAAAATGCAGATAACTACCAGGAGTTACACCTTCCTTCCAGCCCCGAAGAATATTTTCCAATCTCCAGGTTTCATGAGGTTTTCACTGCACTTAAAAACCCTTTTCAGGAATAAATATCACACCACAGACAAAGTGCCAGCAGCCTGAATCCATCCCTTGGCCTTGTGGGCAGTAACAGGCAGAACGGTGTCTGCCTCTCCATCTCTCCAGAAACTCTTTCAGATGGAGAGATACAGAGCAACCTAACCCAAACACCCTGCTTGCTCCAGTGAAATGTTGGAAAGCAGGTGAAAGTACAGGCTGATGATGTAACCTCTGCTGTATATCTGCATAAGAGCTTGTTTCAAGGTTAATCTAAAAATCCCACTGCGCTGCACATAGAAATCTGCCGATGCTTTAAGAGCTGGAGGCTTGGAGAGGAAACTGAGCACCGAAGGGTGATTTCAGAGAATACATAACCATGCATGCCAGGGTGCATTTAAAGATTGCTTCGTTTTCTTGTCTATTCTGTTATTGGTAGTAATGCACCTAAGATTTAAGTACTGTGCACAAGATCTCCAGCGAGAGACAAGACCTTTACAGATAAAACAGTTTAAGCCAACAGTTTCCTTTCCTGCAAGCCATGTCTGAACCAGCAGCTGTGTCTGCCAGAGGGAACATTGCCTTAAATAACTCCCTTCGACACAGTCAGGTGAGGCTGACAAGAAGATATTTATTGGAACAACCCAACAGTCTATTAAAAAGTCACTGGAAGTGTTGTATTTCACAATTACCCTTCCTAAGTAGCAGGCTGAGCATTTTTGGAAGGCAGGGCTTTACAGCTAAGGGTTTCAGCTTTGTCTCCATGCTGCTAATGATTTCATGCCACAGTCCACCCCTGCTGCTGCTTCACCTATCCATTTTCTCTGAGCACAGCAGATGTCTGGAGCTGCCTTCCCTATGTTCTGCCAGCTATCAGTGCTCTTCGGTCAAGTTCATCTTAAAGAGCTCTCAGAACCTCTGTCAGGCTTTTGGCCTTTGCTGTTGTGCTCATTTGTGTGACCGTTCATGTCACTGAAACTAAATGTCCCAAACCCACTTTCTGCAGGATCTTTACCAGGCTTCACCTTTGCCCCTTTCCTTGCTCTCTCCGTGACATAATGATGAGCAAGTCTCTGGAGATGCCCCAGCACTGGCCCTACACTATTACCTGGCTTTGGAAAAATCCATGTGTCTCTCTGAGCTCAGTGACTCCATTTTTCTGTTATTTAAGGTGTATGTGTTTGGATTTTCCCCAAATAGAGCCAGTCCCTTTTCACCTGTGACTCATAAGTGGCAAGCAAAACCTCCTTGTCCTTTGTGTTGGTTCATTAGTATTTTGCTAATCAGAGAGAATTTGTTCTGGGACTGGCCAGTGTGGCCAACCCATGACAAAGCTTTAAGGACCTACGATTCAGGAGGACTGCACCAACAGGAGGTGAAAGGAAAGTTACTTCATCTAGTATTTATAGGATGCAGCTAGGAGTAAAGGTGAACCTTAAAATGCTGCCTGAATCTAAATCATCATACATTGGCACTGTGTAAACATCCTAAAGCTCAAAGAATCTGATGATATCATAGATCTCTTTTTGGGGAAAAACTTGTCTACCATGAATATATTTCCTCAGACCAGGTAGCTGTCAACCTCCAGGCTCTGTTTTATAGTTCCAGAATACTTGCTGCTAGCAATGATCCTGTATTAACAAAACATCATAAGACAAAAGAAAAGCCCTGCTACATCTTCACACATTTCCTAATTTTCAGGTTTATGGTTCTTTTTTCAGAGGCTTTTGTAGAGAAGAACAGACAAAAAATGAGGCAAGATTTCTGTGTAGCCTTTAAGAATAGCACATCTGGAACACAGAGGGAGACAAAGCTTGTAGAGAAGCCATACTCTAATAGATGGGTTGCATGTCAGAATCTGTCAGCAGTGTGACTCATTCTGTGCTCATTTCTCCTGTAACAAATTAGTGTTTTTCTTGGGCTTGAATGTTCTCACTTGCTGTTTTGCTATAGCACTGCACAAAATCACCCAGGGCTGAACACTGCACCATGGGAGCACCACATGCAGCTCTTCATTAGCAATACCAGCCTAGCAAGGAATGGAGAAAGGGTGTGATATATGAATGAAGAATATTAAACAAACAAACAAGCAACTGCAGGTGGATTAGGAACAAATGGCATGGTATCATTGCAGCATGCTATTTTACACTGAGTCATCAGCTTAAGCTCAGGCTGGGTTTGTTACTGTTACTGCTGTCAAGCAGTCACTTGTTTCATTCTGCCTAAACATAGTAGTGGCCATAGTCTTTCTGAGATGAGTGGCCTGGATTTTCAAGCACATAGACCATGCCTACCAACAACTAAGGGCAGAAAAAGAAGTGGAGCATTAATTACTGCCTCTGTTCTCCTCTCCTTTACCACAGACCTTTCTCTTTTGCAGGCATTTCCGGCTGCAAGACCACTCATGGCAAAGAAAGGAGAAAACGGGGAGCAGGAGAAGCAGCAATAAGAATGGGATGAGCAGACACTGAAATGGGTGCACTGAGAGCCTGACTTCAAACTATTTTTATACCATTTTGTTACTAGATTAACTAAAATATAATCAGCATGCTGTCACTGAGTGAATCATTTGCTCAAAAGACTGTCTGCTTCTCACTAGTGGCAATAGCGCCACTGATGGCGAATAGTGTTGAAGAAAAACAGGTTTTGTGGGTTTTTAGAAGTCCTTTTTAAGAAGAACCTATTCAAAATCAGTACGAAAATGACAACATATGAGTCACATTCTTAGAGTAGGGTTTTTAAAGTATATCCAGATATGGCCCTGAAAGGTGATGCTGGATTCTAGCTACCAACAACACGGTCTCAGAAATCAGAGGCATCACTTGACTAAAGTAATGGCAGTTATTTTAGTGGGAGGTGATGGGGTTGGTGAGGATAGGCCTAAGATTTTTCTAGCTGGATAGTAACACAGTCTAATACAGTATTTTATTCCAGGATAGAAATACTGAAAAGAGCTTACTAGCTCAAGTAGAATATGTGGTGCTAGAAGTAATATGAAAAATCCTACAAATTTCCATCCAAATTTAATTCCATCAGAGGCTAGAGTGAATGTTGTCAAAACCTTCTTTAGCAGAAAGAAACCCAAATTGCAAAGAAATTTATAAACCTAAACTGTGCTGTGAAATGCAGTACTTCCCCAGCAATTTCCATGTTAAAGGGCTGATTTTCAATTCTTTGCTCACAGAGAACTAACAGCAAAAGCCTGGTATTAGCGCAGTTTTCTGCCTAGAGCCACTATGGAGATGACTTCTAATTAACTATTAAAAGCAAAAGACAAATCTTTCAGGGCAATCTGAATATCTGAGTAGTTTATAATTTGCTAATTGTCAGTGCTCATTCCTTGGGTATAGAAAGGCTTGGCTAATGGGATGAAGTGACCAGGTCTCACACAAGGCACCCACACCACTGGGGCCCTCTGCCTTGCATGTCTGCTTGGTATCCATAGCACAGGGCTGAAGCTGTGTTTTCTGAAAGCACCACTTCAGCAGAATCGTCAAGGTTGGAAAGCGTTTAAGATCATCAAGGGCAAATGTCTGCTCTATGACCCTTAACCACTAAATCACCTACACATTTTTTGAACCCTTCCAGGGATGGTGCCTCCAATCCCTCCCTGGGCAGCCTGTTCCAATGCCTTTGTGAAGGATTTCTTCCTATCCAATCTGAACCTCCCCTTGTGCAGCTCGACCCCGTTTCCTCTTGTCCTCTCACTAGTCAATAGGGACAAGAGGCCAACAACCTCCACACTACAACCTCTCTTCAGGTAGTTGTAGAGAGCAGTGAGGTCTCCTCTCAGGCTCCTCTTTTCCAGGTTGAACAGCCCCACGTCCCTCAACCTCTCCTCAGGACTTTTATTCCTATGTTCAGGAGGTGAAGTGTGATCCTACAGTTTAGGAAACACTTTGCTCTGACCTCATGGTGACATTATAACAAAACAAGGGTCACATTCTGTGTTGGCTTATCTTGCTACTTCATGCCTAGTCACCAGCAGTTCTCTACAGTTTACCCATCCTTTCATCAGAAAATGTGAGACCATTGCGCTGGGGAGCCAGCATTCCAATCTCACCAGGTCAATATACAATCTAGGCTTTTTTCCAATTGATTCTGAAAAAAACCCAATCTCCCTCATCCTCAAGTATATAGACTTTATGGCAAATAGGGAATTTATGGCATCAAACCTGAAGTATTTCCCAGCCTTTCCCTGCAATGTTGTTGTTTATTTGCATGGTTGGTGCTGGGGATAAGCCAGATGTTCTACAAAGTCACCAAAGCCTCATCTCCCTTTCAGCTTTGTAAAGGGCAGTTAGCTCATTTACACTTTTTGTCAGGCTTGTTTCTTCAGCCTGATGTTTCAGATCTCCTGGCCTGATCATACCTAGTGCCTGAGCATGCTCTCCCAACATAGACAATAAATAAAAACGACTGGGATTTCCTGGGTGCGTAACCACAGGGCAAGTGAGACCTGAAATGGCCTGCAGCCCTGCACAGAAAATTTACAGTCTTATCAGAAAACAGATGACACCAGCAAGCTGGTTGATAAACAGGGCATGATGATCACAGGCACTCATTTTTTTCTTACAAGCAGTGGCACTGGAGGTACACCACTGTGGGACAAAAGGCAAAGTGATCACTCCTCTTTGCTCTTGTGATGGGTAGAGAGTTGCACACCCACAAAAATGGCAGCAAGTTACTTCTGGAGAAGGTAAATCTGACATTACCTTTACCATGCATCTTGCATTAGTAAAGAATGAGGCAGAAATCTGAAACCTGGATGCTCTCCATAGCAGGGGGAGGAAACAGCTTCTTTAACGACTTTCAAATAGAAAAGTACGGTGTAAAGTGGGATTTGAAAGCAAAATAGCTTCACTTTATGGAGAAGGACATTGCAATCAGGCAGATTAATTAAGTCTGGACTCTGAGGTCTGCCTGACTCTTAATTGTCCTTATAGATAAAAATGGACTTTACTTCTCCAGTGTCTGCTCATGGCTGGCTCTCTCCTAGACTGGTTTTTCCAAGGTTCCCTCTTGGGTCTGCAAAACCCAATTCACTGCACTGTGACATGTAACTGGGGTCTCTGATATGGAAACACAATTATGGAAATGCCAGCACAACGCTGGTTTCCTTTCTCTAGCTCTGACTTCATTGAGTTGAGGGATATGGTTTAGTGATGATGATAGGACTAGGAAGAGGTTGGACTCTATCATCTTGAAGGCTTTTTTCCAGTCAAAAATGTTCCATGATTGATTCTTATTTAGTTTGGAAATAATATAAATGGAAGAGGGGAAAAAGCTGATTTGTTTTAATGCAAGCACATCTCAAATTGTCCTGATGCAGCACTTCCTGTCCCTAAAGAGATTCCTACTGGTAACTAAGGACGTGCAAGGTTATGTCTTGATAGTCAACACATCTTTGGCTTTGTAACTGAACACTGTAACTTCAGCAGAAAGGCAAGGACAGAAGATAAAAGAAAGAAGACTATTCTTTGGCAGGAGTGCTTTGGGAGCAGTGTCAGAACCACTCGTGTTTGTGACTGAAATTCCTTCAGGATCTTGGCAGTAGAAAAGCATCGAGGAAGGATTCCTAATTCTTAGGAACAACATTAGAGTCTTGTTCAGAGATGAGCACAGCAAATCACAACTATCCTCTAGCCCAGAAATCACTGCAGTAGGGATCTGCATGTGGTTGGGGCATGACGCAAGGCCAGGGAAGATGGACACACGTTTATCCTTGGGTACCTCAGTTGCAAATTGATGTTGCTCAAATTAATGATACACATGTGAATGTTCATGTTGCAGCCCATTCAATCAAAACACTACAGATTTTACATCTAATTGCACCCAAACTTTACTCTTGGTTTCAATTAATAAGTTGAAGGAATAGACCTGCTATTAATCAGAAGAAAATTATTCATCAGAAGAAAATAAGATAAATGGAAAATTAACTCCTTGTAGTAATGTTTCATTGTTTTAACTGTTAGTCTTCTATAAACACTATGGCTTGGACACATTAGCAGTAATATCTGTATGACATAGCAGAACGTGCAGTCTTGTTCTTTCACACATTCTGTCTCAGTTGTCATGATCTTGTGCTGTGCTTCGAGATCTGGGCTTTGCACAACTCCATTTTCTATGTAGGACAATGATAAAACCAGCTTTCACACTCTGTTATATATTTCTTAATTGTAATGGTTTAGGGAGAGGGTCTAAATCAGTTTGGATTGGTGCCTGCAATTCAAGCACACAACTGGATCTCACTGAGAGTTCAACAGGCAATGAAGCCACTTTGCTAAGAAAGACAACAGTTTATGGAACCCATGATCAATAAGAAAATTTGAAAATCCTAATTAAGTAAAAGAATCAAAAAAGTAAAACAGAAACTGTATGACAATGTCGTTACATACATTCTGAGAGAAGTGGGAGACAGCTAACACGTCAATTTTCAGCCTTAGATGAGAGCTCTGGGGCAAGAGAGTGTACACCAACACTCATAACCACAAAGCCACCACACACACACACACTCACACTTGCACCGTACTTACTCTTCAAAAGGGAAAGGGGTGTGGGGAAGATGGCAGAAACACAGCAAAAAATATACATTTGATGCTAGTGGGAAAATTTTGTTTTCTGATCCTCATGAAGATGTCAGCCCTCCCTGATGCCTCTGGCATACTTCCAGCGCCCCTCGGCTCAAGGGCTCTTCTTTGAGGCTATAGCAGCATCAGATGTAGAGAATACAACAGAATCCCAGACTAGAATTCTCCTTGGACAATTATTTTCTTGGTAAAGAGGACTTGAGCTGGTAGAGAAACAGAAAAGGGAATTCAACAGAAAAAGCCAGGTGTCCTCACACAGCAAGGGAATTCAGCCTCATGGACAGTACAGGCCTGCTCTGAATATGCCCGTGGTAGTTTCAGTTCCTGTCTCTGCAAGCATCGTACAACCACAGGCTAGTCTCTATAGTTAGCCTCTGGCACTGGAAACACTGCCAGGGGGAGGGAGGCATGATGAACACAGTCAACTCCCAGCAAAATTCTTACACCTTTTTTGCTTGTTCAGCCTTCTCCTCTGCCCTCCCTCAACAGCCACTGTACCTCCCTGCCTCAGTGCTTTTGGCAGAGCCTCTCTGTTGTGTATTTGGGTACGATAGCAATGGAAGTAGCCCAAGGAGGAGATGAGCTGTAGTCCTTTATCTTCTTAGAGAGAGGGTCAGAGACTGAAGCTAAGCTCCTCAGCCATGCTTGCAGCCTTACCACAATAGGATACAAATAGGACTGTGGTGAGTACAGAGAGAAAGAAAAGTTGAGGTTGAAGTCCCAGCAGGAAGCACTTTCAAAGCATTTCTTTCAGCATGGAAGAATCTCATCTGACCTAGTTTCCTACCCTGTTTGTTACCTCCTGGCTGTCTCATCTGAGGTTCCACCTGCTGGTTCTCCATCTGCTAGCCCTTTTAAGATGAGAGGAACCTCCTGAGCTACATGTTAAATGTCAGACAGGCTTGAGAAAAGTTGTTTGTATCTGCAGTTAAACAGAGAATATTTTCCATTAAAAATGCAGCATGGAGACACTAAAACCTCATTTGCCTTTGGTTACTGTAACTCAGGGGCAAGTTTGCTTGCTCCTGAAAACTATATATAAGCAGAATGATAGCATCCCATGAAAGCCATTATTAGTGTCTTTTTCAGCAACACTGGAAGCCTCAAGTTTGGGGCCAAAATTGGCCAGATAATTAAAAATCATTGGAACCCTTGTGTGGACTAAAAACAAAGCCCAAAACCCAGTATCACGGAGCCATCTATCTTCTCTCAAGTACTGTCTAAATTACTCCAGAGCAGAACACAAGGATTTTGTGTGCAATATGTAATTAAATATTGGTTTCGATATAGAGTAATTTCTTCTATTGTTGCAATACCTAAGGACAAGTAATCCGTTCAACCTCAACACTGGAGGATGCTGTGCCATGCAGTGTTTATAATGCAGTATTTTGACATCTCTAAGACCACAGCAGTGCGGAGAAAGCCTGGAGAGGACATAGCTCTGTGCTCTGAGAGAGGAGAACTCTTGGACTGTAGCCAGCACCAACTCATCCCAGCTCCTGGCAGCCGGTCAAAGAGATGAGCTGCTGTCCACACCTGCAGCCCCCTTTGGTGGGGGTAAAACTGCAGTCCTCTCCTCTTTCATTATATGAAGGCATACAACAGAAGCATTAACACTGTGACTTACAGTAATAAAACCATTATTACAAGGTGTCCAATTAGGAACCATTATATGACCAATTAAAGCTGTCAAAATAGAACAAAAAAAGCAACATGTGTTTTTTTCCCCAGAGAACTGGGATATGGTGAGGCTCGTTATTAACTTGTAATTCAAGGACAAAAAATTGCTTTCAGCATGAGTTGAGGTTCATCAGAAAGAGATTTCTGAGGCTTGTTCCTCTCTAACAGGCATCGCTTAAGCAAATGTTACCATAAGAGTCAAAAGATTTGTTAATACTCGGGCCAAACACTTCAAAATCTGAGTAAGCATCACTTCAGCATCCAACACAATCCTGACGTTTGCAATCTGCGCATCAGCGTTCATCTCACTGCTGGAAATAAGATAAAATGACATTTAGTTTACCTGGAAAGGATGGGCTGGCAGTCCTTAAGGAATCTAATTACAACACAGCTTCTTACCTCAGCAGTGCATCACTCTGTGCTGCTATAGTTACAAGGGGTCCCAGGAACTTTGAGGGCCACTTGAGAGCACATTTGCAGGAGGCACAGGAACCAAGCCAATTGCCTCTGGTCTATTTAAATCACCTGAAAACTCTAAATGGTTTGGTGATGTTAATCTAAAAAGGAAAATACATCAATGGGCAAGTCTCAGGAGACAACTGTTTTAGTAATAATAACAGTTACAGTAACTGTTTGGAGCAACCAACCTGTTTAGTTTGACTCCCTGACACAGACACCATAGCAATCAAGAACCATGGGTTCTGGAAGTGGACAACAGAAATATATATTCTACTTTTGGTGCTATTTCCAGTGCTATTTCCTGAAGTATCAGGCATTTGACTCCTCTCTGCTGTTGCTCCTGATGGATGAGTCCCTGACAGCACACTGGGAAAAATCATACTAAAGCACTGGGCTTTTCTTTCCAAATCCCTCTAGTAGGACAGGATTCTTAAACAACATTAATAATTATAAAATCACTATCTTACATCTTGCCTTATCCTGATACCAATTTTTCATGGTCACAATACGTAGATTTGCCACTAAGGCCTTGAGATTAATTTTAACTGTGTGACTTGAGTGGTCATCAGTAAAGACTGAAGCAAAAAAGTCATTGAGTACTTCAGCCTTCTCCACGTCATCAGTAACCAGGTCATTTGTAACTCTCTGAAGTGACCCCACATTCTCTCATTTTCCTTTTTCTCTGACATCCCTGCAGAACTGTTTTCTGTGTCTTTAAATGTTCCTGCCAGATGTTATTCTGTCAGGACTTTAGCCTTCCTAACCTGGTTTCTGGTTTCATGAGTAACTTCTTTGTATTCATCTCAGGTTACCAGTTCTTGCTTCCACCCTGTGTATTTCATCTTAACCAGGAGTTCCTTGATTGACCATGTAGGCCTCTTAGGATTCTTGCCTAATGTATTCTTTTCAGAGACGCAGTGTCTTTGAGCTTGGGGGAACTCGAATGAAAAGTAAATTTAATTAAAATGACTGTGTTTAAAACAGACAGTAGACTGAAATTTTGCTAAGTGGATCCTGTAAGACAAAATGATTGCAACTAATCCATCACTTTTCCATATAGCCCAGTCCTTGAACAACACTGAAACTATAATTCTGCTGCAGCCTATTATTGATGGCTTCATTCACTCAGGTTCTCTTTACAACAGAAAGTTTATTAGCACTAGAAATGAATCTAGTTTGTCAACAATGAAATGCCTTTAAACACTCATTCTTCGCCCTTACTTTTTATACAGACTAGGATTCCATTTGCTGGTTTTGTTCCTCCAGTTACTTCAGAGGAAGCAACACAGCCTGAGTGCTTTAACAGGAGTTTTAGAAAGGAACAAAGGTGTTATAAATCATCACTAATTTAAAAGTTCCACTTTCATGAGTTATATTTTATTTGCTTCAGTTGAACACCATTATTTACAGACACAAGTTAATAAAACACATCACAAACCAATAAAATTTCAACAGCTAATATTTATAGGTGCATAGTTCATGCTTAATTACTTTTTTATATGTATAATACATACGCACGTATATATAAAGCTCTCACAACAAGTCATCTCTGCACAGGAAGAAGAGTCATAGGAAACAAATAAAAATTGTATCATAAACAATATCAAATTACTGACTGCCTATCAACAAAACATGTACAGAGTTAAAAATGATCAGTAGACACTTAGGTGTTTCTGTTTAACATTTTCTTTAACTTTTAAACTTGAAGCCACAATATCCACAGCACGACAATGACCCTGCCAACCAGCTTTTATTCCAGCACGAAGGAAATGCTGAAACAAGGTGGATGTAGTCACAGATACTCCAATCATTGCTGATGGAAGACTTCAAAATACACTATAAAAACTGTAAAAAAATTTTACGCCTGGGCACATGGGAACTCAGCACTTGTACAGGATGGGACATCTTGAGTAGCTAGTAGATTTCAGGAGATACAAAGGCAGGAAAGTAGTCTCATGCTTCAGGTTCATAGTCTTGATACTCTTCCTAATAAAGAGAGCAGAAATCAGTGCAACTAGTATTTTAGATAAATACATACAATTTAGATACATACAATGCTTTGACTGCTTGTTCTATTATATGATCAGGACTTTATCAATCATTAGTCACATCTTGCAGATACAAACCGTGATACTTTACAGACTGTGCTATTTAGAAGAGAATTAGCCCTTTACAGTGGTTAACACATCACTCAGCTGATGCTGCCAGGAACTCTCAAGATAAGCCATGGTCATACACTTTCAGAGGGAGGAGGACTACCTCTGGGCTGAACAACACACCAGGTACTGCTGATACTCATACAGTAAAGCACTTAAATGTGTATTTAACTGTGAGTACATGTGCAGCCCCATAAATTCAGTGATATTCAAGATGTTAAAGATCAAGCGTGGCTTTAAGCCTTTCATTGGATCATGGCCTAAACGTTTTGTACCTCTCATTTTTCTAAGTCCAATTACATGTACTATAGTAAAACTGCCACTCCAACCACCAATGCCCCATGCCAGACATTTTAGTAATATTTTAAATAGCAGGCTAATGAAAAACATTATTTGCTCCCATGATTGCATTCTATTAGGAGTATAATCATCAATTATTTCATTATACAAATCACAATGCTTTGATAAATATACAAGATATTCAAACACTCTATGTAGATGCAGTTTTCCCCGTATTTCCTCTCTATAAACATAAGGAAGTGATACAAGTTTACTGTGGACTACCTGGACACCCAGACACAAATGTTTTCAATCACACATACATCCAATAATTTCTTGTTAAACCTCCTTACTATCAGGAATGCAATGTTTTTTCTGGATTTCAGTACTACACCTCTAGGAAAGACTCTGACTCTGCTACAGTACCAGCCTGTGCCAGCCTAATGTAACTGGGCATGCAGCCCTCTCCTATGCCCTATGTGTATTCACAGAAAACATGATAGATTACCTCTGGAGGCATTTCATAAGCCTCATTCTCAGGATCCACAGGAACATCTGTATTATTCACCATTCCCTCCTGCAGGAAACATTCTTCATTCTGTATTTGAAATAGGGAAAGAAAATTGACAAAATGTAACTGCTCGCTTCAGCATTTATGCCCACACTTGTATTTTCTTCCCATCAGTGCTTGACTTCTTGGCCTGTCCTTTGGTTGCAGGAGGTTGCCAGAAGTGGTGAAGAGCTAGAGGACACCAGCTCCAGAGGGATCTCTCCCATGTTCTGCACAGTTATCTTAAAAGAATAAGTGCTATCAACTTTTGGCATAGCTTAAGTGCTGACATTCCATTTTTGTCTTCCCATGGGCAGGTCAAGAAGTCAGTCTGAAGAGAAGAACACTTTTACCACCAATTCACTGAATATATTTGGAAAATATTTGAATACTGCAGAAAATGGCTTGACAAGTAACAAGGCAAACCTTAAGAAATGGATCTGGAAAACAGTATGACACAGATCAGATTACTTAGGTCAGCACAAATTTCTGCTGAACTTCTTAAGGGTGTACAGCCACAGCTGTGCAAGATGCCAACAGCAACCTGGCTTGTATCAGGAATAATGTAGTCAGCAGTACTAACGATGTAATTCTCCTCCTGTTCTGAGCACTGGTGAGGCCTCACCTCGAGTACTGGGGACAGTTCTAGGCCCCTTGCTACAAGAAAGAGATTGAGGGGCTGGAGTGGCTCCAGAGGAGCAATGAAGCTGGGGACCTTCTCCCTCTCTACAACTACCTGAAAGGAAGTTGCACTGAGGTGGTGGTCGGGCTCTTCTTCAAGGCAACCAGTGATAGGACAAGAGGGCATGGCCTGAAGCTGTGCCAGAGCAGGGTTAGGTTGGATGTTAGGAAGCACTTCCTCATGGAAAGGGTGATCAGACACTGGAATGGACTGCCCAGGGCAGCAGTGGAGTCCTCATCCCTGGAGATGTTTAAGAAAAGACTGGATGTGGCATTTAGTGCCATGGTCTAGTTTACTGTGTTGACATTAGGTCATAGGCTGGGCTTGATGATCAGAGTTCTTTTCCAGCCTCAATAATTCTGAGGGTCTGTTATTACCATTTTTTCCTGATATTGCTGGGAAATGTCATAGTTTTGCTGCCATGGCCTGCAGGGCAGTATCCATGTGGACTCAGCTAGGGCACTGACCCAAGCTGGTTACAGCTTAGTCCCACACCATAAACATGTTCAGTATAAAGGGGGAAGTTTGCTGGGGAGGACTTCCTGCTTGGGCTCTTCCTCTTCATTCTCCCTTCCCACATCCCTGGAGGGGCTCACTGACCATTTCATAGAATGTATCTGGTTGGAAGGGCCCTCCAAAGGTCATCTAGTCCAACTCCCTTGCAAGAAGCATGGCCATCTCTAACTAGAACAGACTGCCCAGAGCCCCATCCAGCCTGACCTTGAATGTCTTCAGTGGTGGGGCCTCCACTATCTCTCTCCATAGGCAGCCTGTTCCAGGGATACACCACTGTCAGATTAAGGAACTTTCTCCTGATGTCTGACCTAAATCTACCCTTTTCCACCTTCAAACCATGACCTCCCATCCTATTGTTCCCTTCTCCCATGAACCCTTTCCCCCAGACCTCTTACTCTTTCAGGTACTGGAAGGTCACTATAAGGTCCCCCCAGAGTCCTCTCCTCTTCAGGCTGAACAACCCCAACCCTTTCAACTTGTTTTCATAAGAAAGACGCTCCAGTCCTCTGAGCATTTTCAAGCCTCCTCTGGGCATGTCCCAACAGCATCTTGTTGTTTTGTGTTGGGGGCTCTAGAGCTGGACTGAGGACTCCAGGTGAGTACTGTGTCCCCCAGTACTGTGACTGTTTTATACTTGGTTGTTTTATTAATTCTATTTTCAATTCAAGCAGTGGGTCTCCCCTCCTTTGCCCAATCCTGCATCCCTGATGGGCAGTATTCACTGATCTGATAGAGCAACTGCTGTAATTTAGCCTCAGATACAGGCTAAACACAGATACTGCTCTAGAAATACTTCTATTTTATACAGCAATTTTCAGAAGAGCCTCTTTTAATGAACAGCATGGTAAGGGTGTAAGAAAAGCTTGACGAATAAGATTACTTAAGTGTTGCCTTGGAACCATAGATATTATTTAGCATCTGAAACAAACAGAAATTATAAAAGGGAAAAACCCATTTCAATTAGGCCGATTCCCATAGAGGTTTACAGTTAAGAATGATGAATTTAGCAGGAGCAGACTGCTGGTATTTCATCCTGAAGTGGAAGAAAAGTAATATGAAAACAGGCAGAATAGCTCAGTGGAACTGTCATGATCATTCTGATTTATACCAGTTGCCAAACTAGACAGAAAAGGTCTAAAAACAATTACAGACACTCAAATAAATTAATACACACACACCACACCACACCCCCCCCCCCCCCCAACACCCCCAGGGCTGGTAGCAGGAAAAGTCACAAAAAACCCTAATGTGACAGTGATACTATAATTAAATTTAGGATATAGCTAAAATGAGGATAAGGGAAGCTAAACCTGAAACTCACCTGAGTTTAATGCAAATGGAAAGTAACATGCAAAACAGGTGGCATTCAACCCTCCTTACCTTCACAAAGTATTTACTGTGTTTCCGCTGCTCACTGTTTGCCTCTGTGGTTTAACCAGGTGACCTTAGTCTGCTCCTTACTTGTGGCATCTCTCCACACAGGAATTGTGACTTAATCTTCTAGACACCTATCCTGCTCTCCCTTGGCTCGGTCACCTTTCTGGCACTGATTACAAATGTTTTCCACCCTCATCATAGAAGTGTATGATGTATAGTATTTATTTTCATAACATGGATTCTTCTCTCTTTTACTTCAGAGTTCAAAAGGTCCAGTATGAAGACATTTAGTCCTATTTGTCCTCAGTGGGGCCAGACAGGTATTGTCTCTAGAGGTAAACAGTATATTTGGTGAGGAGCCAATGCTTTCTATTCCATAAAGTTCCCCCCATGCAGGGGGGAATTTTGTTTAGTTAAATCTAAACAAATTTTAGGTATATTTACAGCCTACTTACTTTTATGAGATGTAACATGAATTTTCATCAGCTTTGTCTGAAACAGCTGGTGTGTGTGATGCAAATTTTAAAGCTGTTACTGTGCACTTGATCTAATGCATCAGCTCTAAGGACCTACAGCTCCAGTCTACTGCCCTGCTGTTTGATCCATAATATAATTTAGCTTCTGCTTCCCCCTACCATTAAGGAACAGCTTCAGCTAACAATCAGTACATCAAGTAAAACTGTGACCAGTATCAGCCTTGAGGTAATGCAAGGAAGAAAGCACCCAAATAATATTATCTGCAGCAGTAAAACAGATGGCGAGTAAAACTGCCAGGACCATTAGTAACAATGACGAAAGAGATTAGCCAGCCAAATTCAGAGAAGAGCTTCAAAGCTTGCATGCTGTTTGTTTAGTAGGAACCTCTACCATGGGTATGGACTTTTTAGAGATACTTACAGACAATGCTTAAAAAGGCTGAATTTATCATCTTCCCAAGTTTCTTCTTGGGAAGGATGTTAAGGATAGAGATTCCTTTACAGCTTCAAATAAAACAATCAGCTGCACTAGTAAAATACAAGATCAATCAATGTTTTTTCAAATGTAGCAAATCATAAGCCATACCAAACCCATTGAAGGATCTCTGCCTAGGAAAGGTTTATCACCTTTGTCCAGCTGCTATCAGTAACACAGAAACCCAGAAATCTTTCCTGTTGATGTTGCTGCAGTTCAAATGAAAATGACATTACTCAAGGTCACACTGTCACGTTTAAATTTAGAGCATAGGTGACCACAACACTTCTAATGGTGGCTCTTTCCACTTCAGGTGTTCCATCCTCCAACATTAGGATTTCACTAAAGTAAACAGTCACCCCCAGTCAGACAGCTGCCTCAGGCACATGCTATCCTATTGTTATTTACCTCCTTTAAAGCAAAGAAATGCAATTTTACATTCTCAGTATCACTAATTCAATATCCTAATCCAGTTGTGAAATAGGATAAACATCCAATAGAGCAATTCTTGTCTTCATATGAAAGACACATTTTTCTCCTGAATGCAAATTCCTTTTACCAGGAAAACGTCACCACATGGGTTTCTCTTGTTTCAGTGTATTTGGTAAAAATCACACCCTGTTCTTTCTCCTCACCCTCCTTCCCACCTCACAACACTTTTGGTGGAATGGGGGACCCTATGTCCAGCACCAGGGGCCAAAAAGATCACCTTCAGGAATGTGCATTTAGTTCTCTCAGTGACGTATCATTCAAATACCAAACTATTGCCATTAGAAATAAAGTATTTTATCTCAAGTCACGGACCAAAGCAGCTTCAAAAAGAAGCACTGTGATTTTACGTTGGCTAATCTGTTCATTATGATTTACTATGTCTCTGGCTTGTAATACATTTTTTCTTTCTATTATGAATACTGAAGGAGTCTTAACAGTCATGGATATTCTAATCATTACTGGAGACTAATTTCTTCTGGTGTGACTCTATATTCTGAGATAAATAAACCAGGTCCCTGAAGCGTTGGGTCTTCAAACATATATACTAGCAGGATGAGACTACCCTGGAAGACACTACCACTCATCACAGAAGTCAGAAGGCACATCCAAACATCGTGTAGTCCAGCTTCCCAGCTCAGACCAGGGTCACACAGAGCAGGTTGGTTAGGGTTGCGTGTGGTTGGGAGAACTCTTGCTGGACCACTCAGGTCCAGTGTTCAGCTGCTTGCATAGTGATAACGCAGCTTCTTACCTCTGAATGGAGTTTTCTGCATTTCAGTTAGTGCCTGCTCCCTCCTACCATTTCACTGGGTATTGCTGAAAAGTCTAGCTGAGCCTTCTTTACTATACTGCCATCAGGTTTCACACACATTGATTAAGCTGGGAGGACTTTTTTCTCTAGTAGAAAGTGGTACTGTCTACAATCAATTATACACATTAGAATTCAGTAAGGCTTGCTTCAAGCACCTCGCCAATTACATCAGAAGTCATAGTTAATGTTAATGAAGTAGACTGACACAAACTCAACCAACACTGATCAAACCACATCACTTGCCAGTCTATTACTGTTTAGCTGTGATCCATGATAAGAGGCACAATGAATAAAGCAGAGAACTAGAATAGAGAAGAAGCTGGTTTGCAAGATAATTATTGTGAAGACCTTTAAGATCCCTCTGGGAGACACCATCAAGACTGCCCAATGAAATGATCCATGCAAAGCATTTTAACATAGTCCAATGAGTTCTACATACACACCAGCTGCTACTTGGGGGGGATCCTGACATAAAAATAAGAAAATAAAAAAAAAATGTACATCCAGTAGCATTACTACCTCATTGAACTACCATTTACTGATATAGTAAGGGTAGTACTGCCTTAGTAGCTCTGAGTTCTGTGCACAACAAAGACAGAAATGGAAGCAAGGTGAGATGTGCTGCTTGGTGAATAAGAACGAACAGTTCTTTCCTGACTCAACAATGGAAAGGCCAGTCCCATCAGGGAATCTGACATTCCCTGAGTTCATGAACTGGTCTGAGTAGCTTGTCTGGAAAAGAAGCCATGCCTGCTTAATGCCTGCTAGCCAATCATGTACATCTTTGCAAGCCCAGACATGAAGACTATCCCTAGTGAATTACTGAATTTGCTGTTGTTACAGTCTGGATAACTGTACTGCTAATCTGTTTTTATTATCACACCGTTATTTAGAGATACTGTTTATCCCTAAAGCTGTTGGTCTCATGCTCATCATCTCATCTCAAACCTGCAACTCAGGAGGGTTGCCTTAAGCCCTTAACAACTGGTAATAGAACAGCCCTTTAGCCTAATTACTATGTACCCCATAAGAACAGGATCTGTCTGTCATTATATGGTGGTGCTTAAAGAGAAATCTAGGGATTGTTTCTGTTCACCCTCAGTGCAGCTATTATGCATGCTATCCAAATTTATCTCTTTCTACAACATGAATAGCAATTTGCTGTGCCAATGGACTTAAAATATCCCTTTGAAAAGACAGTAATTTGTACTCTTTTCTTCTTCACCAAATACCAGGATACTCAGAGGCTGGATACTGGACCAAAGTGAGCAAAAAACATTTGGTAATTTATTTTTTACAGGTATTTTGATCATAAAGCCCAAGTTATGCTTGAACAGAACAGGAAATTCCCAGCTACATGCAAAACAAAGATATTCTAAAATGAATGTATTTATTTTCCTAGCCCTGAGGTATTAAATATGGGAAGCTGACTAGTTATAATAGAGTTGCCAAGTCAGCTTAGGATGCTTTAAAGCTCCAGCTCACACACTGCAATAGTCAGTGCCTCCAGCTGTGAATGACAAAGCATCAGCAGCAGTCTAGTAATATTTCTTTGGAGGTACAGACAGGACACATATCTGTGCACTAGCTAGAAAGAAGTAGATGGGTTTAAATATTCCTAAGCTAAACACCTATGAGAAAGAAATTATGAGAAAGAATTATGTGTGAAAGAAATTATGTGTTTCAGAACACAACCCATTTAGAGCACCACTAATGAAATGGGGCTACCACCTTTCTTCTCCTTAAATGGAGAATAGAAGTGAAGACGACATAATGAAACAAACAAATGTCAGTGCATTGGCACAATTCCAGGGAAAGGGTAACACAGTGCCTGCAAATAACACAGGCTGCATTTTGATTCCTATTTTTATGACCTTCAGTTGTCCATGGTGAAAGTGCAAAGGATAAAGACAGAGGCCAGTGAAGAGTGAAATGAATATGAAAGCTGTACAGGTGTTTGTGGTATAAGTGCTGGAAATACTTGCTGTTTACAATTCATGAACTGTTGTTAATTCCCAGAAAAACACACTTCAATACAACACAGATTGCATACGTTTTGTCTCCTTCCTTTAAAATTCCCATTTTATTATTACTTGTGAAGATGAGACTTGGCTCAGTTCAGAGGACAACTGTAACTTTGCTGTGAGTAATCAGCTTTCCTCAAACTCAGATTCACGTTTTGCACTACTCAGGCTAGTAAAGTACCTTATTAGAGCTGATATGTTATTTGCTAACAACAGATGCAGATTACACATAGAATCCAACTATTGCCCAGGTCAGACCAGCAGGTCTTATGAATTCTAAAGTCATGGACATGTGCAGTAACTACAAGTGACTTAAACTAACAGGCTGCCTGGAGGCTGAGTCAGTGTGCCACCAGTAACACATGCAGATGCATCCAGAGCACAGTCCTCCCAGCTCCATCCTCTTCAGCTTCGCAAACGCATGGTGACACTGAAAACTTTGCATAAAAGACCCTAAAGCCTATCATTTAGAAAGACTGAAGTAATTTCTCATTTCAAAATAGTAGGACTCATATGTGCTAACTAAGTGTCACAACAGGGGAACACAGTCACGGTTTTGACTCACCTCACACTCTTTTGAACGAAGTAGAGAAGCACAGGTCGCAAAGGATTACTGACCTGATAAACAGAATCCACTGTCAGCATAAGGATTTACATCGTCAGAATTTTAAGTTCCAGAGTGCAGTTTTACAGAAATCTGAAGTTCAGTAATGCCACTATTCCAATATGGATTTGGAAGAAGGACCAAGGGCTGCACTTAGCTATAAGCTTGTTCTTACACATTAAGAAGGAACAATAAATAGACTGTGTTTATTTTTGTTGTTGAAAAATACCTTGATAAAACAGAGTAAGCAACTGAAATAACTAAGACTCAGCTCAACAGGGAAAGGTGTTAGTATGCTGCACTTAGGCAACAATCAGATCAAAGAGGAAGGGTAAATTATGCACAGAAGATTTTAAAGGTCTAAGAATAACATTGCCAGCAATGTCGTGTTACAGTGAAAAATGAAGCTAATCTGTCTGGTCTCATCTAGCCCAAGGGTGTATTCTCTTGAATACAGAATTCAGTCTACACAATGCACTTTTGTTCTGGTTTGAAAATTACCAAATTTTCAAGTGTTGGTTGTGGTGCTTTTATGCCGAAAAAGCATTTTATTTTGAAGCTGGAGGTACCTTTCCTCACAGATCTCCTGTGTCAGTGGTTGGACTCTGAAAGCAACTGGAGTCCGTGGTGGGAGGGTGCTTCCTGCTTCTTGGCCTTCTCTTTGTCATCTTCTGTGCCATCTTTTCCTTTCTCCTGCTTCTTCTCAGATATATCTTGAGAGACAGGGAGCTCCTCTAGGAAAGTGGACTCTTTCCTAGAGTCCTAGAGCACTCAACCCTCTGCCACCGAAGGGTAGAATGAAAATGAAGGTTAAGCTTGGCTGCAGCTCTGCTGTGGGGGTAGCCACAGCCCTCTTTTGCATGGGAACTCGAACACAGGGAGACCAGAAGGACAAACTGTTCTCTGTACCTACAAACCCCTCTGGGGGTGACCTTGCAGCCCTCCCCTCTTTTGCTGAGGGCTCAGACACAGAAAAGCCAGAACCAGCTCATTCCTGTCCTTGACAGTGGGGTGGAGTAAGGGCAACTCCTCCAAAGCTGCACTACAGTGGGCGCTTTTGAAGATGCCCGACAGAGGTGAGCTCTTAACCCTCTACCTCCCTTGGTGCCTGACCACAGGGGAGAAGAAAGAAAGGCTCCACCTAAGGCCTGTAGAAAGCCCTTGGAGAAGACCTCAAAAAGTCTATTTGCCATAACATGTGACCAGCACCATGCTGGCTTTGTCTCCACTGGGCTGGCAAAGATCATGTATACTCTGCCACTGAGACACTGAGAGAAGCCTCTATTAAGAGAGATCACAATACTGATCTCCTAAGCCTTTGGCAGAGGGAGTCTGGTATTCTGTTGTATCCTCTACATTTGATGCTGCTATAGCCTCAAAGAAGAGCCCTGGAGCATGAAGAGCTAGAAGTATGCCAGAGACATCACAGAGTGCTGATGTCTGCGTGAGGATTGGGAAAAGGAAGTTTTCCGCAAGCACCAAATGTATATTGTTTGTTGTATTCCTGACACACTATTACAAGAAGGATGTGGACGTGCTGGAGCTGAGTACAGAGGAGGGCCACGAGGATGATCAGAGGGCTGGAGCACCTCTCCTATGACGCCAGACTGAGAGAGTTGAGGCTGTTCAACGGAGGAAGAGAAGGCTCCAAGATGACCTTATTGTGGCCTTCCAGTATCTGAAGGGGGCCTTCAAAAAAGCTGGGGAGGGTCTTTTTAGGATCTCAGGTAGCGACAGGACTAGGGGGAATGGAGCAAAGCTGGAGATGGGTAGATTTAGACTTGATGTGAGGAGGATGTTCTTCACCTTGAGAGTGGAGAGAGCCTGGAATGTGTTGCCCAAGGAGGTGGTTGGGGCCCTGTCCCTGGAGGTGTTTAAGGCCAGGCTGGATGAGGCTCTGGCCAGCCTGATCTAGGTTGAGGTGTCCCTGCCCATGGCAAGGGGGTTGGAACTGGATGATCCTGTGGTCCCTTCCAACCCTGACCAATTCTATAACTTCCTCCCAAGGGAGGGAGATGGGGCGCTGCAGAGAGCTGCCTGGGGGGTTTGTGGAGTCTCCTTTTCCGAGACATTTTAAACCCACCTGGACCTGGTTGGGGTGTCCTGCTGTGGCAGGGGGATTGGACTAGATGATCTTTTGAGGTCCCTTCCGATCCCTGATAATCTTGACTGATCAAATTAACTAAAACAATGGTACACATCAGCTTTGCAGTCAGCAGAGAAATGAACCACCTTGTTCAGATTTGGTTTCATTAAGTTGGTAAATGCTATTTTGAAAACATGGTCCCAGTTAAAGTTGTAAGTTTGTAAAGTTATTGTACCGTACTTTATTTAGAACTGTTTTAATCTCATAATCCAATATTCCAGAATATGAACCCTACGAAAATAAGCTTCATCCAAATGAATTCTTCACTCACAAAACCATTTCATACAATGCAGTATCAGCTAAAGGAGCAATCTCTAAACCATAGTTATTCCTCCTAGTCCTAGAAAAACTGCCCTGTATGGAACTGCAGGATCAATCACCCTCCGGCATCATGAACATGAATGACATTGTTACATACCATTCCAGAGACAGCACACAGTTCAGTTCTGTACCCGACCTTGTGTGTGTGTATTCACAAAGCAAGGAAGCAACTTCACTCATTTCTAATTAAGTTTTTCAGGAAAGAGAAATAAATCTGTACAGGTAGTGGAAGAGTGAAGGGGTTTTCTCCTTTTCACTTTTCTTACAATATGTGTGGATAAGCTAATACAATCAGCATTGACTCATTTGCTTTTATTCTCTAGCACACTGAGTTGTAAGCTGACAAGAAAGCCAGTGGCATCACGATCACCTTCAAAGGTTGTAACTAACTGACAGGATGTAATGTTAGCGGAGTGGTTCCCCTTTGACTGTTACCAGTAAGGATCTTTCTAAAGGACTCCTTCAATTCCAACCTGGTGTAGCATTTTACCTAGTTGGGGAACATTAAAATACATTTCTTCTAAGGAAGAAACCAGCACTTGCTCTGTAAATCATCTACAACAATTACGTGAACTATGAAAGTTTTCAGGAGTATTTCCTGCAATTGTGATCTACTCAGCAACAGATTACAGAACCATAGAATAGTTGCAGCTGGAAGAGACCTTCAAGATTATCAAGTCTAACCTTTTCCTAGCCCTATCATGACCACTAAATCCTGTCCCGCCATGCAACATCTACTTTTCTCTTAAACACCTTCAGGGATGGGGACTCAAACCCCTCCTTGGGCAGGCTGTTCTAATGCCTGACAAAAGGAAGTAAAGACATTTCAGTAAAGAAATTCTTCCTTCCCTAGTGCAGCTTAATGCCATTTTCAGACTATAGAATCAGTCTGCATTTAACTATTAGGAGATTTCACTTGCATTGGGAAAGATTAACTCACAGTCCATTGGCATAAAACACAAGTAACAGAAACATCTCTTGAGCTTATTATTTTCCTGAAGAGGAATAAGTAATTATTTGTAATTAAATTAAAAAAAACCACTATATTGTTTTCTTGGTAAGGAGTAGGAAGCAAGGAGACTTTTAGAAGGACTAGTGCTTAAATACACAATGCTGGAGAATCTGTTTTTTCTTTCTCTCTTCACTGTTACTGTTGTCTTTCCTTTTCATTTCTGGCTTCCATAAAGAAAAAGCATGAGACTGAAGTCTGCTATCTTCAGTCAATTTCAAAGAAAAGCAGTCTTTTCCTGGCCCAATTTTGCTCTTATTTATGTCAGCATGTCTGGTGTTCAATATAAGTGAGGTTTATACCTGTACTGTTGAGAGAAACCTGTCTTTATGAATCTCTTTTCAGATATCTGCTGGGACATCAAAATAATAAAAATACCATAGAAACCTTCACTACCTCTTCAATTAATAGAAAATCATAAGAATACAAATTTGTACAGCCTTCAGGAGTCACCCAAGTTACACTTCAGAATCCTCAGGTAATCTGTTCCTGCACTGAATTCTGCCAACCTCACCTTTTGTGGTGTCTAACCTTCATCACCCTCGCTATCATGTAGCATCAGTATTTCTAGTCCTGTTGCCAGTGGACACAGTCCCCTGTTTGTCTGCAGAAAGAGTTCAATGCTAGAAAAACTGTTACCTTGAGTAATTTCAGTCCTCTTTGGTCTAATCCAGGCCATTCTTTCCACACAATACAGTTACAAAAATCCTGTTAGGCATCCACTACCCTGTACCTCTGGTACACACAAGGTAAGTCTTGCTAGAGTTGGAATGTGGCTCCCCTATGTTGGGAGAATTCAGTTAGGGCTTGCTCATTGGGCTGTTAGAGGAAAGGAGGGCAAACCTCAGTGGTGTCTAATATCACAAAACTACTTGAACCAGTGTGGGCTAATGTTCACCTCAGCCGTAGGTGGAGATTCATAAGTGGAATTATTACTGCACCTTTTAACCAGAAAAAGTCTTTAATTAATTAACTCCATGAAACCATTTGAAATTAAATAGCAGAGCTGCTTTTAAAGGACCAAAGAAACAGTTAGCTGCCAGAATTGTTAGAATGACATTTTCTCTCCTAATTACAGCAGCTCCCCAGACTTCACCTGCCCTCTGCACCTGGGAATGCACTGAAGTCACATCAAAGCAATTGCCATGCAATCACAGAATGGTCTGGGTTGGAAGGGATTTTTACTCCTACACTCCTGCAGTGTGCAGGAACAAGAAAGATACTGAGGTACTGGAGTGGGTCCAGAGGAGTGCAATGAGGCTGGTGAAGCGACTGGAGGGAAAGTCTGATGAAGAGAAGCTGAGGGAGCTGGGGTTATTTAGCCTGGAGAAGAGGAGATTCAGGGGGGACCTTATCCCTCTCTACAACTCCCTGACGGGAGGTTGTAGTCAGGTGGGTGTCTGGCTCTCCTCCTAGGCAACTAGCAACAGGACAAGAGGGCAAGACATGTTAGGAAGCCATTCCTCATGGAAAGGGTGATCAGATACTGGAATGGACTGCCCAGGGCAGTGGTGGAGTCCCCATCCCTAGAGGTGTTTAAGGACAGACTCCTCCTCAGACTTTCCTTCTAATTCCTCACCAGCCTCATTGCCCCTCTGGACCTGCTCCAGCCCCTCAATCTCTTTCTTGTGAAGTGAGTGGCCCAGACTTGTCCCCAGTACTCTAGGTGAGGCCTCAAATACATATGTATTATTTCTGTATGAGCAGCCAACAGACTAACTGGTTTTTAGTACCACAAACATTCAGAAAGCACTTTTTATGATTAGACTCTTGCAGAATAGGAATTAACCACTCTTTGCAATAATGATAAAAAATATATACCATGTGTAAGCAATCTAACACAAGAAGCTTAAAATAACATTACTAATAAAAGCTTATCAGATGATCTACTGGAACTTGCATTAATTTTACACATTTAAATTGATCAAAGTCCCAATTCAGCAAGAGGTTTTCAAGCACACAGGCAAATAGTGAGTTCTGTGGAAGTTGCTTTTGGTGCTAAAATAATGCTGCAGTACATTAAGAACTAACTTCAGAAACCCAAAGTGTTTCAAGTGCCAAAGAACAAACAACTTAATACAATAAGATATCACATCTTTGAAATCTAATGAAAGCAATGTTTATCCAGTGAGATAGACAGACTCAGCATTTATCCACCTGTAATTTCTGAAATTAAACCAGTGACAAGAAAGCTCTTCTACTGCTTCAGTAAGAGCACTGAATCACACATAAAGGGATAGTATTCAAGCAAAACGTGTTCCTAATGCTGAAATAACCTCATGGAAGCCAAGATTTATGTAAGTCTTTGGAGAGAACATATGGGGACAAACTCTGGAGACAGTATTCCACCGATGACTGTTCACTGCAGAAACAGAACCCTTTCAGCACTGAAGTTTTTTATGCTGCTGCTGCTGCTGATTACTGTGTGCAGAAAAACCAATCTGCTCCAGTGCTTTGTGCTGTGTGGGAGATGCTCCTATTTCCCAGCTGAGTTAGGTCCAACGTTTATAGCACGGGTGAAGTATTCTAAATTGGATTATGTATCAATGCGATGACTCAGCGATCACTCTGCAAGTGGGAGGACTTTCAAACATTTGACATTGCTTCTCAGACTCTTCCTGTCAGAAATGCAAATGTTAGGTAATTTAAACTAATTTCTATATTGTAGTTTTGAAATCCTAAAACTTTGTTGTTCAGCAGCCTGTTAAATATTTAGCAGTCAGGAAGAAAGGACTTTTTTCTACTTCCATGATTATTTAACTAGTTTCCATCTAATATTAATTCCTTCCTGTGAAAACACTGTATCACCATTTGCCCATTTTTCCAGCAAAACAGAAATAAAAATCTTCAAATTAAACATTGATCTGTCACCTAAACTTTAATGAAAAGAAGAAAGGATTAATATAACTGGAGAGAAGATGGGGCTGTAAACCCCACAAGCTATATAATCTGTGTGCACAAAAGGTACGTACATCTTGGGGGTTTCTACAAAATACACTTTTACTAGTGTCCCCTTTCACAGCTAAGTACTGAGCACATAGTGACTGGAGACAGGCTCAACTCACTGAACACAGAATCAACACTACCCTCTGCAAAAGTGCAGGATGCCAGTCCTTCAGGCACCAATACCCTTTACAGCACTTGAACACATTCAGAGTCACAGAACAGCTTAGGTTAGAAGGGACTACAGAGATCTAGTTCCAACTCCCTTACCATGGACACTCATGGTAACCTCTCACTAGACCAGGTTGACCAGAGCCACACTGAACCTGGTCTGGACCACTTAAAGGGAGGGGGCACCCACAACCTCCCTAGGCACCCTGTTCAGTGCCTCATCAACCTCACTCAGAGTGAGGAATTTCTTCTTAAGAGCTAATCTAAATCTCCCCTCTTTTAGTTTGAAAACATCTCCCTTGTCCTATCACTAGAGTCCTTCATAAAAAGTCCCTCTCTAGCGTTCCTGTACACCGTCTTGTTATGGTTTGAAATGTTGTTGCTAGTGTTGAAAACTGAAAGCCAAAGCTGCAGCTTGATTTGTGTGTTCTCTGCAAACAGAGGGGGTTTGGGTTGGCAGGGGGTTTGCAGTTTCAGTTTTGGTTTTCTAACACAACACTCCCCTAGATGGGAGTCCCTTTTCCTTTGGACTTCATTCACTTCACATTTTCTCATCTGGGTTGCAGAGAGGACACACGTGCCACTGAGTGCTGGACTTGGCAATCATCTTACCCTGGAACAACATACGTAGACAACATGGAACCTCCAAGATCAGCAGAATGCAAGCTTCAGCTGGATTTCTGTGGTTGGCTGAAATAGACAGAGTTCTTCTCTTGTTTGCTGCTGTAGAAATTGGCATTTTGGAAGTGGAGCATTGGCATGTAAGCACATGGAACAGAGAACTGGACTGTAAAACGCCTGCTGATGCGGAGGGATGCAAGCTGGAACTTCAGAAACACCACCATTCCACAGAAGCAGGAACTGTTGGAAATCTCTTTCCCTTTTTAGGGTTTGGACACTGAGATTTTGGCTCAGTTATGTAAGAACATTGTGGTGAATCTCCATTTGTCTTTGTGTAAATGTCTTTATGTGAGGTTTTTTGAGTGGGGTGAACACATAGGCAACACAATGTCTTGTTGCCTTTTTCTTCAAACCAAGTAAGTTTTGATTTTTGCCTGCAATCCATAAGTGGGTTTTTTTCCCCAAACCCTCCCTGTATTGCTTTTATTTCAGTCCACTAGTACTTTAACTAAAAATATTGATAATTTTGTCATCAGGTATTTTAACCCTTGATACCCCTTTCAGGTACTGGAAGGCTGCTATGAGGTCCCTTTAAGCCCTTCTCTTGTCCAGGACGAACAGCCAAATTCCCTGAACTTTTCTTCTTCATTCCTTTTGAAGTACATATGTTTGTTTTTCATCATAATAAAAATCATGCATTATGAAGATGCATATCTCTTTAACCAATGAACAGAAATTAACCACTTGGGAGCACTGAGGTATAACTAGCCCCATACAACTAGAGAAGCGAGAAACAAACCCTCCCCTGTGCTTGATACCACATCTATTGTATTAATGACTCATCAATGTTGTAAAGCAACAGTTCAGACTTCTCATTAATCACTGTCATGGGTTAAAAACCCCAATGACATTTTAAACCAATTAGTTTAGCTAAAGTGCTAAACAATACAGTGAAAGTAGAAAAACAAACCCACTTAGGAATTGTAAGCAAAAACCCCAACTACTTACTCAATCTGGGGAAAAAAGCAACAAGACATTTAATCTAGCTTACACAATAAAACCCCACATAGAAAGATATGCACACAAAGACAAACGTGGGGATTCATCACAATGTTCTTACTTAACTGAGCCAAAACCTTAATGGCCAAACCCTAAAAAGGGAAATGACAAACAAAGATGAGAAGAAACCACGATGGAGTTCGGAAGTAGGAGGGGGAAGGGGAATGGGGGAGTCTGAATTCTAAACCTCCTCTTTGCAGCAAACACACAAATTAGGCTTACGGATTTAATTACAGCTTTCAAGGTGGCAACAATCACTTTAAGCTTTCTGGCTTCTACAGTCTGCTCACAGTCCTTGCTCTACAAATAATTGATTTTTTCTTCAAAGGAAGGAAACAGTCTCCCTCAAAATAGTCTATAAAAGATGTATGATTTGTAAGAATGATAAAGCCTGTTATTTAGCACTGAGAAGTGCTAGTTGTGGGGACAAGCACTGACTTTTGATGAGACCACTGCCACTTTCTCCCACATCCCAGCTAGCACTAGATTAGATTCACATCTCCTTCTTTACATACCTTTCAATTTCAATTAACTGCTTCTTAATTGTTTTTGTAATGACTTAATTCTATTCCATTTGACAAGTAGTCTTTTTTATTAACACTAATTCCAAAGCAATTTGGCCTCATACTCTAGATTAAAGCTGGTTCAGCACAGATAAAACATCAGGGCAAAGTACACTGTAGGCAAAAAAATAACAGCATGTAAGTGATGTAAATTTATCTCCACCCACTGGTTAGCCCATCAGTTTGTTCTCCAAGACAACTTCAAAACTGCTGTCAATCATGCGGACAACCCAAGAGCCTTAATCACAGACACTAACAGAGTAACTCCTCCTAACTTATGATGCTGAATGTCCTGCTTGATACAGAGGTTAGAGCTCAGGCACAGTAGCACAAGCATCTTGATAAATATGCAAGTGATAAGGCTGCACCACTCACTGACACCCCACATTCTTAAAAGATGTTATTTTTTCAGTACTTGGAACCACATATTTGGAAGGCATATATCAGAGCAGTTGTGCTAACTTTAGACTCTATAATAGATCACGGATCTACCATGAAAGACTGCTCATCTGTCAAGACTGTAATTTACCACAAATCATTACAACTCTAAAAGCAAAATTCATTAAGGCTACAAATCTTCATGGAGAGGCATCTGTACAGCCCTAATCAAACTCTCAGATGCAAGATTTAATTAAGTGGAATACAGAATACATGATCTCACTTGTTCTTCTGAAAGACAGAAGTTTCTCCCTTGCAGCTCACAGAGGTTTGGTTGTACACAAAGGAAAATTAGCATTATTAATTAGTTTATACAGTGAACATACCAAAACCCCAAGAACACTATTCACAAAACCCCCCAAAGTTCACATTAATAAACATGCAGACAGAGGTCCATGAAAAAAAAAAAGGTAGGTGGTTTTTATAATATAATAAAGCTGATGAATCTCTCCAATGCTGAAGGAAATGTAAATATTTCAAGTTAATAAAAATTACATTATAAGAGTAATCCTAGGAGAGGAAACATGATCTTTCTGTCCATATGTGAGGGCTTTTACTGCAGCTGTTCACTTCCTGAGCTTTACTCTGTGAAAAATCATCATCGTGTAGAAATTGAGTCTCTCCCTTCTCAGTAATCACAGTTTTTTGGGTATTAAGTTTTGGGCTCATGCAGCCCAGTTATCAATTCCTTATTATCTTCTTGCATCATATCCATCATATCACCAAGTTCAAAATGCTTGTGTTGTATTTTATGTTATTTTCTTCTAAATTTGTGAGCAATTTCTGGCTCCACATTATAAAGCAGACTTTTTGAAGTGCTAATATTTGTCTGTGAAGCTTCAAAATCTAAATTCAAAAGCAAAAGAAAATACTACTGTGATACAGATGTTTTTGGAAGTGACAACAATGGGACAAGAAAAATAGGTGTTGTCAAGTATCCAATCCTAAAACCTGGCAGAAAAAAGATATTGAATCACAAGGACTTTCTCAGATATTTCTGACTTCCATTAATACTCACTTGTTTTGCTTCCTTCATACAGTCAAGGCAGAATATCTGCAGCTGTATTTGAAAGGTTTGCAGTGCCAACTCATTTGGCAACTCAGTTGTCACTCTGCAGCAAGCAGTGTACAATGGTGCAACAGACAAGAAAAATGGAATTAAATGACTTTCCAAGTAATTAAATAATAATTAAAACCAACCCCCAAACAACAAAGTAACCCAGAAATCAACTGAAAAAACTTGTTTGCATTTTTGGGACACTGATTCCCAGACAGCTGGTTAACTTCAGCTCAAGTGGTCCATTTCTGCCAAGCCAGAGTCACAGCTCTTCACATACAGTGCTCTCCACAAAGGAAAGTAAAATCTTCCTTGACTGTTGCTGCCAGATTGAACTCAGAAAAGCCTGTACCATCACTAAGACTGGATGTACTAGGCTAAGTGGGTAATATTATAGCCCTTGTTTCTTGGAAACATGACTCTTAAATTCTTTCCCCACGACAAGTGTCTGCAGCTAGCCTAAAGGAAGCTTTCACTCCTCCTCTAGCCTGCATAAATAAATACCTTTCTGGTACAGATGAGGCTCAGCACAAAAAACAACCCATTTTTATGCCTGCTACATAAGAGATGCACATTTTGCTGTCAGACAAATGTCTGAGACCTGAGCTCATCTCAGCAAGGAGCAGCCTGAAGCTGCAAAACAGAATCACAGAATATCTTAGATTAGAAGAGATCTCAAGAGAACATCTAGTTCAAACCTTCCTGCCATGGGCAGGGACACCTCTCACCAGATCAGGTTGCCAAAAGCCCTGTCAAACATGACCTTGAACATTTCAAGGGAGGGGACATCCATAATCAATCTGGACAGCTTGTTCCAGTGACCCCACCACTCTCAAAGAAGGAGTTTCTTCCTAAGGTCTAATCTAAATCTGCCCTCTTATAGCTTGCAACCACCCCCCTTGTCCTATCACTAGAGTGCCTCATAAAAAGTCCCTCTGCAGCTTTCCTGTAGGCTCCCTTCAAGAAGGGTGCTATAAGGTCCCCCCTCTGGAACCCCCTTTTCTCCAGATTGGACAGCCTCAATTCCCTTGGCCTGCCATCACAGATTAGGTGTTACACCCCTCTGATCATCCCTGTGGCCTCCTCTGGACTCAATCCAATTGTTCCATGCCTTTCTTAGGGGCTCCAGAACTGGAGGCAATACTGCATGTGAGGACTCACAAGAGCAGAACAGAGGGGGAGAATCAGCTCCCTTGACCTGCTGGTGACACTTCTTTTGCTCAGGACACAGTTTGCCTTCTGGACTGCACGCATATACTGATAGCTCATGTTGAGCTACTAAGACTCCCGAGTCCTTTTCCTTGGATCAATTCTCAATTCATTCACCTCTCACCATGGATTTGTGCTTGGGATTGTCTCAACCCAGGTGCAGGACCTTGTGCTTGGACTTGTTGAACCTCATGCTGTTTGCAGTGGCCCATGCTGAGGGTGCACTCAATTCCATGGCCTGTGTTGCTGATGAAGATGTTAGTGTTGTAGATCACTGAAGTTGGGAGAGACCTCAAAAATCATCTAGTCTAATGCCACCATGCCCGCTGAACTATGCTTCCAAACCCATGTTAAACAGTATTAATTCTTATTGGTTAATAATGTCATCAGGGATTTAAAACACAACAATAGGTCTGCCATTTATTTCCTTTTCCCATTGCTGTTTAGACTGCAGAATTAGATGATTTCTCTCAGCATCCACATGACTGCTAAGGAATGGTCTATTTTAGTGTCTATAAAGTTCATGGGTAAAAAATGCCCAGTTCACATGTTTTGCCACTACAAACTGCACACCTTGAACCAGCTTCTAGTCCCCCTTTCTGGACAACATCTCTGTTTCTCAGACTGCTTTGTGAGATTCACTGGAAGTATGGAGTAATGGAGTTTACAGTGCTACAGTGACAAACAATAGCAGAGCTTTGCCAGGGTTTTGAAGTCAAAGGTAAGCCAAGTTTACCTACAATTTCTGTTTTCCTTGAGAGGCTTTGGAGTGAAGAGTTGAAAATGAAATGTTATCTGCAGATAGGATGCAGTGCCATCCCAGCACAAATAAATCTTTGTATGCATGCAGAGATAGTTTAGGTACCATGCTGTGCTATTACAGATGTGATCATAACAGTCTCTGCTTCAAAAATATTATGCTACTTCTTTTTTTTTTTTGGTGAGAAGGGAAAGGTTAGAATTCAGGTACTATTCTTCAAAGGGCTACAGTAGAGGTACTAAGATAAGCAAAGCACTAAAAAATTAATGAAATGCCATCTGCTCTTCTCTAACATTTATCAGCATCGCCAGTACTCCCAACATTAGCCACCCTCCTCGTGATTGGATGGTTTTTTTATGCTGGCAACTCCCATAAATGAAAATAACACAACTGTGTTTTACTTGAAATTTAAAAAGATCCCAATCCATCTGATGCCTGAGATAACTAGTGCAAGCCAGAAGCTGAGTTAAAACTATTTGACTGATTTGGATTGATAAAATAGATATTAAGTATAATCCTGGCTCTATTTTTCAGAGTAGCTCATCTTCCACCAGGGAACCAACAGAATAATCAGACTTCAGATCCAACACAGCATAGAGAAACTCCCCAAAAATCCAATTCTAACCCTTATCACAGAATATTTGAAAAATCCTGTTGCAAACCCCATGTTTGCATTGATGTGTCTTTCCACAGAATCACAGGGCTATTGAGTTTCGAAAAGACTTCTAAGGTTATCAAGCCCAGCCCATGACCTAATATCACCAGAATAAGCGAGACCATGGTACTAAGTGACACATTCAATCTATCCTTAAACACCTCCCAGGATAAGGACTCCAACACTGCCCTGGGCAGTCCATTCCAGGGTCTGATCACCCTTTCCATGAGGAAGTGCTTCCTAACATCCAACCTAACCCTCCTCTGGCACAGCTTCAGGCCCTGCCCCTCTTGTCCTATCCCTAGTTAAACTGGAGAAGAGCCTGACCACCACCTGACTACAACCTGCCTTCAGATAGTTATAGAGAGGGATAAGGTGCCCCCTGAGTCTCCTCTTCTCCAGGCTAAATAACCCCAGCCCCCTCAGCCTCTCATCAGACTTTCCCTCCAGTCCCTTCCCCAGCCTTGTTGCTCCTCTGGTCCTGCTCCAGCCCCTCAATCTCTTTCTTGAAGTGAGGGGCTCAGGACTGCCCCCAGTATTCGAGGGGACGACTCACCAGTGCCCAGTAATGTGGCCTAGTCCTGCTGCCCACACAATTCTTGATATAAGCCAGGATGCTATTGGCCTTTTGTGCCACCTGGGCACACTGCTGGCTCATGTTCAGCTGGCTGTCAACCGGTACTGCTATGTCCCTCTGTGAAGTCTCTGCTTTTGGAAAGCAGAGAGCAATGCTCAAACACTGAACTGCACATTGATAACAAGTCTCATTCCCTCCTCATCTAAAACACAGTCTGTGTTAATGTCCAAAGTGAAAGCTCTGCCTCTCCTGTCAGCTTTACACTGTGAAGATTACAAGCTCCTCCACTGCTTCACACTATTTTATTTTTATGTATAAATGAAGAAGTATTTTGCTATTCTGAAACAGAAAGTATGTCACGGTCACTGCCTGTGACACTAGGGCCACTGCCTGTGACACTAAGGTGCAGCTTATGACAAGCACTGTAGGCACTGGAGAGGTACCAGCACACTCTTATTTGGCAGGTGGAGAAGAGCAGTCCAAGTAGTGCTGCTCATCAGTGCTTTTCATATGGCCTACCATGGCTGAGCAGAGACTCAAGTGATCTGAGACCCTTGAGATGTAGCTGGCACCTAGGAAATGCAGATGGTACACCCTGCTCTCTGCCCGCTGTATAGGTGCCAACCAAAACCTCAGCCCTTGCCTTGGCAAAGTCTTTAACCCCATCCTGCTTGTCTTCTTGACCTGGAAATTAGGGGCAGCACTACATAAACCACTCCAATCTCTGTGTGCTGTACTACAGCCTGCATCTTTGCAGAGTGATCTGTGATTAATATTTGGCTCGTGTAAGGCCTGTATCATCAACATCTATCACAGCCAGAAAGCAGAGTACTTGCCCTCAAGCTAGAAGTTATTTTAGTGTTGTACATGTTAGGGAAGAATCATGTATAGGCCTGGATGGTAGGTGCAAGCAGGCTCAAAGGAGGCTGACAGGATCCTGATCACCACAACCCTCACTCAGCCCAATCACTGGGGTTTCCATGAGAAAGTTTAACAGTACCCATCAGCTCATCTTACTGTAACGACAGCACTCCAGTGTCCCAACCTAGCTCAGGAGTTTTTGCACACACACACTTGAATTCACATACCCACACGGAGGAACAAACCCTATCAGCCATGTGGCCCTTTACAGGAAACAAATCCTGGTGTTTCTTACAGTGTGATTTGTAGGAGGCAATTTTCAGAGCTTTATGTATTTTCCAATATGAAGCAGTGTAGTTTGTAATTTCCTTACAACTGTTACAAGAGTTTTTTCCCCAACTGAGCGAGAAGAAAACTGGGATTTCAGAACATTTGAATGTTTCTTGTAAAGTCAGTTATAAAGTCATTCCTTTGCTGCCAAGACTCTAACCTCAATAAAACAAAGCCATTCCTCCCTCACACTTAAAACCACTTTGCTCATTAACTACTTAATGAAATTTTGTGCTTCCCTGCTGCTTGGCTGGAAGCCTCAGCCTACTTTCCAAGTCTCGACTCTGTTTTTTTTTCTTCATTCTCATTACCCCAGTTTTGTGCAGAGATGTTTCCTGGGTGCCATGTGGACCAAACTATGGTAGGAAATGAAGAACTTGATAAATCAGTATTAAAATTAAAACATTTTTATATTAAGAAATAATTCTTTAAAGAAAGGGCTGCAAAGCCTGAAACAGGCTGCCAAGGGAAGTGATGGAGTCACCATGCCTGGAGGTATTTAAAAATCACAGGTGTGGTGCTGACAATGATGGTTTAGTGGTGACCAGGCAGTGCTGTGGTTGGACTTGATGACCTTAAAGTTCTGTTCCAACCAAAGATATTCTGTGATTCCATGAAGGCCAACATGCTTGGTGTTAAGCAAAATGCCCAGATACAAAGTCAGTGGCATGTTTTTAAAAAACCTAGTCAGTTTTGGATAAAGCTTTGTGGTTTTAAGTTATTCAGGACCAGAGCTGTCATTTGTCTCTTAGACTTTTACTCTCAGATGCTTAGAAATTATAAAACCTAAATATGAAATTGTCATCCTTACCACATCTTATCTGCACATGTGGACTCCTCTAGCATTACGAAAAAGTGCAGGTGAAATTAGTTAGGCAACAGCAGTGATATTGAAAAGCATCCTCATGATTTCAGAAACAGCCCCACTGTAACAGTTGATAAAGCCAGTGGCAGCAGCCTTAAGCCTTCCATAACCCTATGTTGAATCATGGGAAAAGAGGAGGGATGGGTGGGCAGTGAGAGTGGCAGGGGAAGTGTTTTTTAAGCATAACCCTGTAAGAAGAGTCCACAAACCAACAGCAAATAGCTACAAAGGAACTGCAAGAAAGAATGAGTCACTGTCACAGGCAAAAAAGGGCCTCTTTGTAAGTGAGGCCAAAAGTCAATCCAGGTGTCTTGTTCTGGCCTGTAAAGTGGGAATAATTAGGGAGCCTATAAAGCCAATTTCCAGAAACACATCTAGAAAGAGGAAGAATACCCCTCTTTTCTCCTAACTTATCAACCAAATAAACTTGTTTAAAGACATCCTGTCACTGCTACAGTGTTGTCCAAATCAGATGTATAAATGGATTTTAGTTTCCCTTCCTTACTATAATTGTTTATGTCATTTGGCATCTAAGAATTTGGCATTTAAAAGAACAGAACACAGGTAAACAAAATACACAGACAGCAAGGGAAACATCCTCTTACTATCTTACTGTGTGAAATTGTTATGAAAGTGCAATGAACTAGCAAATGCTATCATTACTAACCCAATGTCTATGGTGTAATGAAAGGAAATGTCTCACAGTAGTTTCAGTGAAATTATTGAGTCCTTGGTTTTGATTGCTCTGTTCCTCCAGAGTTTCTGTTGGGAAATACATGGACTAAGGAGGGATCTGTTTCCTTAAACTACTCAAAACCAAAAAGGGAGGAGAGGAGAAAAAACCCCACAGCTAATAAGACAGCTTCAGACACCTCTTATGTCCTCTTACATTCAAGCCTCTCTCACATCTTCCATGTAATGCTCCATGTTTTAGTACTGCCATCATTGTAACAGCTACCTTGCCTGCAAGACCAGTTACTGGGGTACTCAACTTTCAGTTAATCACCTTCTGGTAAACAGATTGCCCAACACAAAATATCCACTGTTAACCTGTTTTGCATCAGAATGACTTTTGGGAGGAGTGGTTCTTAAAGCACTCCATTTTGTTAAATTGAGATCAAACACAAAAGTGAGATCTACAGACCTCTGTCAACCACATCCATGAATTCTAGTGTTGTGAATGCTTTACTAAATACTTTGCAGATGTTCATCTTGGTCAGTCTTTAACTTGATTACAACAGCAGCATGCCAAGCTCTTACAGACAAAAGCATACTACAAGGTCTACAGGTAGGGAAACAGGGCTTACAAGATCTTCAGTGAGTCAATGAAAAGTCAGGACACAGGAACTTTATGAAAGCAGTAGAACCATTCCTCCTCCTTAGAATCATAAAATCATTCAGGTTGGAAAAGACTCTTGGATCATCAAACCCAATCATTATTTCTCCAGTGGCCTCTGTCCACAGATCTAAATTTCAAAGCAGCTCAAAAGACATCTGACTGTTACCAAGTACTAAACACTTAGTTGCTAATGATTTGTCATGGTGTATTTACCATAAATATGGCCTTTATCTCCTATTCTCTGCTTCTGAACTAAGGACGGCTATATGCTTGGTGACTGCATCCTGCTCAATACAGATGCAGGGGAAACAGATAACAGTACAATAGCCAAGGGCTGACTGAGCATTAATCTCAAGGTAAGTTTGGTCTGTAGCACTGACTATGAGTCAATCATCTTTCCTCCATAAACTGTGGGCACCCCAAGATCTAGCTGTTCATGACGGTTTTCAACTCCCCAATTCTGATCTGGGGTAATAACTGGGTGTGCTGTTCCTAGAGGCTACACCAAGAGCCATCTCTCCCATGTTGGCATGTTATTTGCTGTTTGATGCCTTCTAAGAACTGTGGTGGTTTGCAAGCAGCTTGAAGGAGTTCATCCCTCCCAGGGATGGCTAACTGCATTTATCAACACCAAAATTATCACTTTTCCTCACCTTTTATTTTATTCTGAGACAGCTACAGGCTGAGTAACAGCAATCACGTGCAAGAACACAAGGATGCAGAAAGGGAGATGCCATCCCAATGTTCTCTTATTGTGATGGAGTCAATAAAGATTTTGTCTGAAGCTTTCTACTTGTGTGGTTATGCACTTGGGAGTGCCCAGAGTCTCTGACAACTCTGTGTAGCATTTGTTTTGAACACAAGAATCATATTTTTCTCAGAGACTCAAACAAATGAAACCAATGACCTTATCTCATGTCTTTTTGCCAAATGAACAGTCATTTCTGTGTTGTGTTGTAGTTGGTGGAAAAGTATGTCTTACAAATCAAAGAGCAAGAAACAGCATTTCCAACAACATGCTGCATAATGCCATCCTCTGAGATTTACTATGTGCTTCACGAGTCTTCACATACTGTACTCATCTATTCACATAGTACTGAATCGCCCTTTTTAGAGAAGGCTCCTACATGTGCCATGCTAACAAAGATGACATTTACCAGTTTCATCTGGAGTCTTTTCTCTCCTCAACAGATTTAGTCCTGGTAGGAGTATGTCACTTATTTATGGCATGCATTTGGGTGGTGTGTGGGGTTTTAATCACTAGCTTGAAGAATTTTGTTGTTGGACTTTTTGGCCTAGTCTGTGCTCAGTTAAGAGTAGTTCAGATTTAGCAACACTGAGAAGCCTAACTGGAGGCTCTTCAGAAATATCTAATTGGGCAAATTCTAATTAATCTCAAATTAGACACCCTGAAGTTAGAATTCTAACTATGGGTCACTCAACAATTACCTTGGACTTTTTAATGCTAAAATGACATCACTTATGTTATGGCTACTGAGAAACAAATAATTAATTAGTGCTCTTTAAAACACAACAGGACAGCCTGTTTTAGTCTCTTTTACATGAAAATGGTCATTATTGTAGAGTTATCTGCAAATAGCGTTTCACCAAATTGCCTTCATCACTGCCAAGGACTGGCTCCTGTTGCACAGAGAGTAGGGGCTGATGGGAGATAATTGCACAATTAAGAAGCTAAAAATGGTGTTATTCCACTTTTTCAAGCAAACACTGCTTCTATTTTTCATAGCTTTGGAGACAGAGTAAGAACATCACATCTGAAGGCAACTTTCACTTCAATTGCTCAAAGCAGGGAGTAAAATAGCCAAGCAAATCTACACTAAAAAAAAATCTGAAAATCAAAAAACCCCAAACTATAATCTATAAGTGAAATAACATGCTGTTTCATCTTTTTTTAAAGTCTATTTTCCCTCTTATTAAGTTTTCTTCAGAAATACCTGCTAAATCTTCAGGTGTTCTTAAAAAAGTGCTAATGAGCATCAACAATCAACCCCAGTCGCGTGGTACTCTGGCACTTCATGATCAAAAAATTAGACATCTAAGTTGAGAATTTGAGAACCACTCTACACCACACAGGCTCTAAAGCTGTTCTCACAAGTGTGAGATGTTATGATTTGTGTCAAGGTAAAAACAACATTCCCCCTTGTTATTGTGGAAAACTATTGAATGAACAAAATAAACAGTGAAACTCAGCAGGACAAACGGTAAACAGGAGGGGGGGGAAGGCTGAGCAATCTGAGACCTGCAAAATGTTGTGAAATGTATGGGGAGTTAACCACTGTTAATTAAGATTAGCCCAAGAACATTGTTTCCACCTTATCTTTGGATCTGGAGAAAAACAGAATCTCAAGCAATAAAACACTGGAACAAATCTTGCCTGACAAATCAATGCTTTTATACAGAACTGCAAGACTAGTGGATTACGGAGGCACAGTGTATTAATATGGTTAGATTTTAAGGAATAGGCTGCATCTTAATTAAATAATTAATTCAGATTGAATTGAATAAAAACTAAACCTTGTGAATTAAAACTGAAAGGCTGAAAAGAAAGAATACCAGTAAATGACAGTGCTACAATTTGAAGGAAGGTGCCTCATCAGTTGCTAAAGAGACTTATTTTTAAAGATCTTCTGTAAGTATCTGTGAGAGAAAAAGCAGTGTACTAGGCACAAATGCAGAAGGGGTACTGAAGTGGAAAGAACTCTGGCAGTGGAATAGGAACTTGATAATCTAGAAACTGAATCTCAAGCACAAAAGCTCCACAATTTATCCTGGAAGATGTATCTGCATTTGTTCACAAGCCTAAATTACACTTGAATAAAAAGACTGATTCTTGCAGAAAGTCTTGAAAACATGAGCCAAGTGTAACTGTTACATAACATGTGTGCTCAAAACCGCAGAAAGACACAGACCACAGCTCAGAGATGTTACCTCTACCTCTCCCCATCACTTCTGTCTGCTAAGTCTGGAATTTAACTATGATGGTTTAAAGGTCAGCATAATTAACTATTTCAGTAAGTCCTGCTACAAGAGAAGCATCTAGCTAATCCCATACAAACCTACAATTGCACTCCCTTTCCCACCAAAATTTCCAACATCAGCTGTGATATTCTTTTACATTAATGTTCAGATCATTTTTGTGCCTGAGAAACAAAGGTCTTCAGCAACAAGTGTTAACTCAAGTTCCAGACATTTGAATTTGGTTTGACTCAGACAGAACAAAAATTCCCTTTTTATTTAGTAACAGCATAGAAGGGTCAAATGAATTTTGTTTTTCTTGTAAAATCCACTGAAATATTAACATGATAAGAGATTTCAGATATTTCAGTGATGGTTATAATTTCAAGAACGAAAAGTAACAATGCAGATCTACAGGCAGATGTGGACCAATGTCGAACAATGTGAAGCAGCAGTACAAAAAGATGTAGCTCTGTGTCTAACAACTTTGATTTTTGTGCCTTTGTTTTATAAGTTTTAAACATTGTTCAAAGAGATTTATACAAAGCTTTGTTTCCTGTTACTGTAAGGAACTTAATCTTGAAAAAGATGAAGACAAACATTCATCACCCAAATAAAATTTTAATCAGTTTAAATATAAGAGGACAAGTGATTCATCAAGGTTGGGCTGTGCCTGATTAGACAGATGGCATAAACAGTTCTTTCAGTGTTCAGAGACTGTTGACAGCACAGTTCCTAAAATGCTTTAGGAGTGCTGGTGAATTTTAACCCGTGTAAATAGTTGCTGGTAAAGGCCCAATAAGCCACCTGAGCACTACCTAAATCAATACTAGGGCAGTGAGTCTAAGCCTATGTAATGTCTCCATTTGGCAGCCAACTGGCCACTTCAAGTTCACACCTCTGAGATCAATATTACTAATTAGACTAAATAATGTAGTTTATACTTTTCTGATTTCCAAAGAGCAAGAGATATCCAAGCTTTCTGCCTTGCAATTCAATAGACCAGAAGCATCAGTTCTGAAGTTGAAAAGTGACAGTTGGCTTTTGAGTTCTTTGAAATAATTAGTGTGACTTCAGAGAAGAGCACAGGACTCTTCACCAAAAGATTACTGGAACCTGTATCATGGTTTACTTAAGAGCTTTTACTTCAGTTCATACTGGGTTTGAGGGAAGCACTGTGGTCACTTAGAGGACATTGTCTGGTGATTGGGGCATATGATTTTGTGGAGTGTGGTCCGAGATCAGAGGTACAGAAAGAGATTTATAAACGTCAGCTTCAGGCCAACACCAGCCTGTGTGCATCATCTGGCTTAATGTGACCTGTTAAGGCACAAAGCAGCCTCCACCCCAACCATGCAAGAGGTAAAGTGATTCATGCTCCACAAGGATTGGTATTGAAGGTAATGCACTCAATTCTGAGAAACTGACTAGGATTCATGGTACTCACTATCATCTCAAATGGATTTGGAACGTGTAATTCTAGCTGTTTCTGCAAAATTTCTATCTATTTTGTCTGGATTGAGCATATATGACCTCATAGATGAGCTCACTGTTGCCAGCTCCTATCCGAGTATGTACTTTTAGACTGCATTTTAAATACCAACTAACACTGAACATTTAATTCAGATTCCCATCTATTTCCTCAAACAGAAATAGACATTTATGTGTGGCACTTGAGCCAATCCTGTTGAAATAATGTGACAGAAGAAAGACATTGCCAAGAAAAAACAAGCACAGAATGGTCCTGTTATCATATCTCATGCTGCTGCACATGTGTTCATGGTACAATTCAGATACAGCCTGATAATGCTTAAATCACAAGAATGAAAGAATTAGTATGCACTAGAAAGTATGGCAAAAATAGACAAGGTAAAATCATTCCTCTGAAATTAAAGGTGAAATTACTCTGGTGCAAAATTTCACAGACATCTCACTAATACTTTAATAGCTGCAAATAGATTCTTCTGAAATGTCTCTCTTTTGTAAACACATCTCCATCCTTGATCAGTACCAGTAGTAAGAGAGAACCATTTTCAAAGGATCCCAAAACCAAGTCCAAACTTCCTTCTGTTCCATTTCCACCTAAATCCCTTTCCTTTAAGTTATGCACATGAAGAGTAAAGACTAGATTATAGGATGTTCTACTATTCTGTTCTCATACAGTAACTGTTCAAGAACCCAGAGTTTGCCAGTCTTGTGACTCCTCTATCTGGTAGCAGATCAGAAACTCCCATCATCTTGCAATAATTGCTTCTTTAGCAGTCTGAAGATGACTGTGATAGCGTATTGTATGCCATAGAATATGGCAGTAAAGACTCAAATGGCTTGGGTTGGGATGAAGAAGGTGAAAGCAGGGGGAAAAACCCCCAAACCAAACAGGATAATTCTAAATTATTATTATTTACTATAGAGTGAAAAATTCTGCATAGACAGTAAGCAATATCTAGTCTTCCATAAGGCAAAGTTAAAAGATGACTAGCACACACAGTAGACCAGATGCATACTGACACAATAGTACTCCAGAAAAGAAAATACTGGATGATCTGCCCAATACACAACTCACATCTGTGATTTTTTTTTTCCGAAATAATTTTTAAGCACTTCTGTGCAATAGTTGCCCAAACACCATTTTGTATATTCACAGCTGAAGAGCTGTTTCCCTCTGAGAAAACATTCTGCTCCCTGGCTTTTGTACTTAATTGTTTTATCAATATCACAGTTCTGTTAGTACTGCTGATAGAGAAATGGAATGGTGTATTCAGTAAGACATTTGGTCAGGCATCAACTTATCTTATATTCTCAAATGCTTAGTCTCTACGTAGTCTTGAAAAATTATACAGCATAAATAAATACTCAAAGACCAAAACAGTCTTGGCTAGAAAGCAAAAAGAAAGCAAACATCAAGTAAATGGAACACAGGTTTTTATGTTGAGTACGTCTGACTGACAACATCGTCAGTCATTATCACATTGCTGTACTCACCCTCAAGGAATGTCAGTGTGGGCCAATGCAGCTGAGAAAACAGTAAGACGACTTAACTGCCAAAGGAAGTAAGAAAACTCACTCGCTACCTTTGCCCACCTACCACCATACAGAATTACTGTATTGTCCCTAATAAATTCTAGTTTCTTTGACATCTTGTCCATCTACAAGACGTAACAAGTTGATCAAAGAAACAATAGTACAAGATAGAACTGACAGTTGACAGTCACAAAACACCCCTTCTTCATATGGCCAAAGACATCAAATGGGATCAAGGGAAGAATTTAACAGACCCCAACATTGTTCTTGCATGGTAAGAATATGATTTTACTTGCTGCTCTGTACTGTCCACCTATTTCATTTCCCAGCCTGCCTTCGGAGTGGCCAGAAGGAGGAGTCTCGGCAGGGTTTTTAAACTGAGACAGAGCAATGCGACTTCATTTCCCAGCCTGCCTTCAGAGCAGCCAGAAGCACGAGTCTCAGCAGGGCTTGTCTTCCAGTAGTTAAGGCTAGGAGCTTCTAGGGAGCACGGCGAACGGAAGTTGGCAAACAGGATCGTAACTGGCTATAGAGAGGCAGTTTGCATGGCAGTTCATGCAGGCAGGGCAAGCAGGCAGGGTTGCAGACACCATTTAGTTTTGTTAGGTGGAGTTTCCTTCTTGCTTCCAACCTGTCATCTATTATCCTTTCCCTTGTTAGCAATGGTTGGGGTTAAACGATTGAGGGCTAAAACAGCCGCTATGAGGGATTCATTTGCCCAGGCAATCCCCTTGACAAATGATGTGGCTGTTCAGACCCCTGGCTCTAGGGAATGTCTTAGTCTTATACCACTGCAAGAGGGTAGTGCTG